>JADRCD010236486.1:0-16517 GCA_019843815.1 Montemys delectorum | reverse complement strand
TAATCATGCTCTCGGTGTTAGCAGTGGTAGCTTCCTCCTCCTCCTCCTCGTCCTCCTCCTCGTCCTCCTCCTCCTCCTCCTTGTCCTCCTCCTCCTCCTCCTCCTCCTTGTTCTCCTCCTCGTCCTCGTCCTCGTCCTCGTCCTCCTCCTCCTCCTCGTCTTCCTCCTTGTCCTCCTCCTTGTCCTTGTCCTCGTCCTCCTCCTCCTCCTCCTCCTTGTCCTCCTCCTCCTCGTCCTCCTCCTCGTCCTCCTCCTCGTCCTCCTCCTCCTCCTCCTTGTCCTCCTCCTCCTCCTCCTCCTTGTTCTCCTCCTCCTCCTCGTCCTCGTCCTCGTCCTCGTCCTCCTCCTCCTCCTCGTCCTCCTCCTCGTCCTCCTCCTCCTCTTATATCAAAAAGATTTCTTAGCAGTGGTGGCACATCTCTTTAATCTCAGCACTGAGGAGGCAGAGGCAGGAGGATTTCTGTGGTTAGTCTGATCTACAGAGTGAGTTAGGACAGCCAAGGCTACACAGAGAAACCCTGTGTCAAAAAAGAGAAATTGATAAAAGGAAGAAGGATTTATTATTGGGGTTGGATTTGGTTCCCGGTACTCATGTGAGAGCCCACAACTTATCTGTAATTCCAGTTCTAGAAGGTCCATCACCATTTTCTACATTCTGTTGGTTACTAGACATGTACATGGTACATAGACATATATATGTATGACAAAAACACCCATACACATAAAATAAAAATGATTCTTAGAAATCGTATTATTTATCTGAGAACATGTGCATGCATGTGTCGTTGTTTGTGGAGGCCAGAAGAGAGTGACAGATCTCTTGGAGCTGGAGGTAACAAGTGGTTATGAGATGCCAGACTCAAGTGCTAGGGCTTGAACTCTGGTTCTCTGAGCCACTGAGCCATTTCTACAGCACTGTAGCTGCTTTTAGAGGAGACAATTCTTCTTTCTTCTCCTTCCCTCCCTCCTTCCCTTTTTTCCTTCTTATGTTTTTTGAGACAGGATTTTTCTGTGTAGTCCTCTGGCTCTCCTGGAACTTACTCTGTAGACTAGGGAGTCTTGAACTCAGAGATGCAGTCTCTACTTCCTGAGTGCTGGGACTAATGATGTGCACCACTGTGCCCGGAAGATGAGACGTTTCTTTTCTTTTCTTTTCTTTTCTTTCTTTCTTTCTTTCTTCTTCTTTTTTTTTTTTTTTAGTTTTTCGAGACAGGGTTTCTCTGTCTGTCCTGGAACTCACTCTGCAGACCAGGCTGGCCTCAAACTCAGAAATCTGCCTGCCTCTGCCTCCCAAGTGCTAGGATTAAAGGCGTGTGCCTCCGCCCCACCACCGCCACCGCCACCACCACCACCTCTGATCAAGGAACTCACTTCATCGATAAAGCAGTAAGTGCTCTAAGTGCTTGTTAGCTGTCTTAGTGTATGCTTGTCTTCTCCTGGTTTTCTTAAACAGTTTAGAATCACAGTAGGTAAGACCCTCCATCAATTAACAATCAGGACAATCCCATATCTCCATCTGACCTGGGAAATTCTCAAATGGAAGTTTTCTTTTTAGGTCATAGCAAACAGACATTTATCTGGGTTTGGTAGTCCACGACTTTGATCCCAGCCCTCTAGGCGCAGAGGCAGGCAGAACTCTGAGTTCAAGGTCAACCTGGTCTACATAGAAAGATACTATGATATTATCTTAAGATAAGAAGAATTGGAAACCAGCACAATTGATAAAATAGCTAAAACCCAACACACTCATCAAATCTAGTTATCCAACTCTTTTAAAGTTGAGATAAGCTGTAATCTACTCAGCAGGGTTCCTAAGTGTAGTACAGTCTTGTTGTAATCTCAGCGTAGACTTTAGACCCCTAGACCTGTTCATACCATGTGCTTGCCACTTGGCTTTCTCTAACCCACATCTTTCTTCTTCCTCCTCCCTCCCCCATGTTTGACTCTCTGCCTGTGAGTCTGCTTTTCTAGACTAGTGTTTATTATTTTTATTTATCTTATATGTATGAGTACACTGTAGCTGTACAGATGGCCTTGAGCTGTTATGTGTGTGGCTGCTGTTGATTTCAGGACCTCTGCTGGCCCCGCTTCTGCTGGCCCCTCTCGCTCCCACAGAATTTACTGCATCTGTCTTCAGATGCACCAGAAGAGGGCGTCCAATCTCATTATGAGTGGTTGTGAGCCACCATGTAGTTGCTGGGATTTGAACTCAGGACCTTTGAAAGAGCAGTCAGTGCTCTTACCCACTGAACCATTTCACCAGCCCCTAAACCTCCTTTCCTAATTGGCTCTGAGGCTTACCTCATTTGTTTCATTTTTCTTTGCCAATGTGATCTTTCCCACTCCACATTATCTCCCCATGATGCTTTGCTCTCCTTTTTCTCCATTATAATTCCTTTTTGGTGTCAGTTTGCTCATTCTGTCATCTGTGGCCTTTCTGAGTCTGTTCCTTTTGACTGCTTCCCCCACCCTCCCCATTATGTGCTATATTTTCCTGCTTCTTTGCCGATCTGACAACTCTGGATTTGGATGTTATGAGCTCTGTATTGTAGCATGCTGGGTTCTTGCACCTCTCTAGTTACTGTTTGAACTTGGTTGGTCTGGGATGCAGAGTTCCTTGGAACTAGCTTGATCCCTGTGAGTCTGCTTTTCCGCACAGCCAGGGTGAGTCTAGCATAGTGTTTATCTAAACCAGAGGTTGCTGCACTATGCCCCACAGTCCAGCTGCCTGTATTAGGAAATAAAGTTTTATTGGGACACACCATGGCTGTGTGTTGACATCTTGTCTGTGGCTGCTTTAACGCTCTGGCAATAGAGCTCCGGGGCATTGCAGCAGTGACCCGGTGACCCGCAGCCGGAAATACTTAGTATTAAAGGAGCGCTTGGCCAATATCTCGCCTGAGCTAATTTGGGCTCAGTAGGGAAAGGCCTGCTCTGAAGGGCCGTACTGAAGCTGTCTGTGTTGGGAAGTCATGCTAATCGGGTTGGGTGAATATGAACCATTCCTTCCCCAGCAAGCTCCTAGATTGACTGGCTTACTCATTGTTTCCTGCAGTGGCCCTGGACCCCGTCTTTAGACAGGCTGTTAAGTGTTCCTGGACTCACCTCATTTTTTTCTCAGGGAACCCCTTGTCTTGTATTTTGTCTAAAAACTTACTGATGTCCAAAAAATTTGTTTTATAAATGTTGTGTTGTCTTTTGTAGCTAGAAGCTGATACAACTTTTGTTGTTGTTTGATTTGTTGTTGTTATTGTTGTTGTTTTGGTTTGGTTTTTTTTTTTTTTTGGTTTTTCGAGACAGGGTTTCTCTGTGTAGCCCTGACTGTCCTGGAACTCACTCTGTAGACCAGGCTGGTCTTGAACTCAGAAATCTGCCTGCCTCTGCCTGCCAAGTGCTGGGATTGAAGGTGTGCGCCACCACTACCCTTGTTGTTGTTTAAGACAGAGTGCTACGCAGCCCAAGCTGACTTTACACTCATCCTTTAGCTGAGGCTGGCCTTGAACTTCTGAGCCATCTGTCTCCACCTCCCAAGTGCCTTGCCCAGTTTCCTGAACTCTGTGTTGCTTCTCTTCTGTCATCCCACAGAGGCAGCCACCCTCTGAATGGACACAGTGAATGCTTAAGGACTTCACATCAGTCTAGAGCTATCCAATTCTGATCCGAAATCTCCATTATACCAATTGCTATGATGTGGGAGTACTCAAGTTCTCTGGGGTGAATACATTTCTGACATTTTTTGACACCTTGATGCATAGCTGGGATGTGTCAAGGGCTTTATGTTTCTGATCCCCCAGCATATTCTTGGGAAGGGGATGATTCTGCTGCTGCCTAACATGTTTTTAAATGGGGAAACTAAAGTTCACAGACACTGTCACTCTTCTTGGATGGACAAACTAGAATTTGGGCCCATGTTGGTGTGACAGCCTGAGATGGCCAACTGGCTACTCTGATTTCCTGAGTTTAACACTGTGTGTCGGGTTGACTGGGAAACTCATCAGCGTTGGACAGACCGAGGCTGTTGGCACCTTAGGAGAATGCCATTTCCTTTGGCTTTCTTCTACAGGCTTGTCATGTATTTGGTATAAAAATGGTAAAGGACCCAGAGTACTTGTAATTGTGCCTGACATACTGTAAGTGCTTCCGAATGGGAAGCACTCTGACCCTATTCCAAGCCTTCTGATTATATTACTACAGATATTCGTTACTTTTTATGGCTACCTAGTACTAGAATATCACTCCTACCTTATGAGGCTGGGCCCGTCCACTATTCTAGAGGTTTAGCCCATCCAGGGGTAAACAAGACCTAACTCATGTTTCTCCTAGAAGCAGCACCCTGGAATATAGGTCAGTGGTAGAATATTTGCCTAGTGCGAGTGCGTGCGTGCATGCATGCATGTGTGAATGAATGAATACAGTTTCCCCCCGCCCCCCCCGAGAAGCGGTGATGCCGGAGTCAGTAATTCAGGGTTTACAGTGACTTTGTAGGTTAGAACTATTGGAAGTAGTGACAGGCAGCTCTACTCTGTTTGCATCAGCTCTTGGATACTTAGCCGTGTTTAATGTGGAAACGAGGAAGTAGCTTTCTTTTGCTCCCAAGTTAACCCTGGTGGGAAGTGAATCTCAGTCAGGACTCAGCTTAGAAAGTCGAAGCCAGGGGAGATTACACATGTGAAGAGCTGTCTTACACCGAGGCTTGGGTGACTGTGGGGTAGGATGGGGAAGTGAAGCTGAAACCCAAGGGAAATGATGGAGATGCTCCTAGGTCTCTGCTCCTGGTGGCTGTGCCAGCTGTCTGAAAGGGGATGCACAGGAAAGGAAGGGAAAAGCCACTGGGAAATCCACCAGCTGGTGGGGTTTGTCAGTCTGTGGGTCCATGTGGGTCCCGTCCTCCCCGCCCTTCCTTCCTTCCTTGCTTGCTTGCCAGGAAAATCTCAGCCTCTCTGCCTAATTGAGTTGAACCCACTAAGGGTTAAACCCCCTGTTTAGTTAAAGTTGACTAATTAGGCCTCTAATGAAATCTATAAAACCTCTCCCCAACAACACAGCAATTAGGGCTTCATTGCAGAACTGCAGGGTGAGGGGGTATGGTGGACAATGGCTCCCTGCTCCATTTAGGCTCTATTGTGGAGAAGCCCAGGCCATGGCCCACAAGATCAACTGTAGTGTTTGTGGAAGTATTTTGTTTCTAGGAGTTAGAATGATAACCTTCTGTGTGGGTAAAGTCCCATGACTGTCCCTAGCTGTCTTTCTATGCTGGTGGGTTTTGTTGAACTCTTTTCCCAGGATGGTGTGTGGAGGATCATGGGGCCATCCTTATTTTATAGGTAGAGATAATTGGATTGGAAAAGTGAGTCATTCTACCAAGTGATGGGAATAGGTCTAGGCTCAGTGTGGCACTGGGCATGCTCGCCCCTTTAAGGCTCCTGTTTGTTGTAGGAGGACATAGTCTCCATGGGGACCTCATGGACCTTGGTTGGTCTGAAAGCACAGGGCCACACACTTTAGGAGGTATCTTCTCCCTCAGTGCTGCAACCATAGTTTCTGCCTCCAGTGTGCTTTTCAGGTGACATCAAGAGTCCTATGAGCCATGTGTCCTGTCTACAAGATGTGCAGGGGTAAAGACAGAGCAGAGACTGAGGGAAAGGCCAACCAATGACGGCCCCAAATTGAGACCCATCTCATGGGCAAGAACCAATCCCTGACACTGTTAATGATACTCTGTTATGCTTGCAGACAGGAACCTAGGCATAACTGTCCTCTCAGAGGCTCCACCCACCAGCCAATGGAAAGAGATGCAGGGACTCAAACCCAAACATTAGATGGAGCTTGCGGAGTTTTATGGAAGAGCTGGGAGAAAGATTGAGGAACCTGAAGAGGACAGGGACTCCACAGGAAGACCAGCAAAGTCAACTAATCTTGACCCTTGGGGGCTCTCAGAGATTGAGTCACCAACCAAAGAGCAAGAGGGACTAAACCTAGCCCCCCTGCACATATGTGGCAGGTAAGCAGCTTGGTCTTCATGTGGGTCCCCCAAACAACTGAAGCAAGGGGGCCTTTCCCTGAGCACCCCGCCTGCCTACCTGCCTACGGACCCTGTACCTTTAGATGGACCACATTGTCTGGCCTTGGTGGGAGGGGCTGTGCCTAGTCCTGCAATGACTTGATGTGCTGGGGGGGGGGGGGGGGGAGAAGTAGAGTTTGACATCCAGAGGGGGGCTTTAAAGAGAAGGGGAAAAAGAAAATGGGGGTGTTGGGGGCAGGACTTATGTGAGGGGGTACTGAGAGGAGAGGAAGGGCTGATATTGGGTTGTAAAGGGAATAAATAAATTTAATAATAATAATAATAAGAAGAATCCCATGAGCCATCTATATTTGGAGCCAAACCTACTTCCTTTCCACTTGTGCCACACCTGTGCATATCCAGAGTTGCCAGGTTCTTGTCCTAAGGCTTCTCTGTATCTCTTGGCCAGGTTCTCACAGAATCTTGATGAGTTCTGCTCTTTCCCATCTCCTTTCCTCATGAGCACCTGCACACTGTCTTGGTTAGGTTTCTGTTGTCATGACAGACACAACATCAGTGATAAAAAGGGCAAGAAGGACTCAAAGCAGGAACCTGGAGGCAGGAACTGAAGCAAGGGCCTTGAGGGATATTGCTTCCTAGCTTTGTCTCCATACAATTTGGGGCCACATGTCCAGGAGTGGGTCTGCCCTAGCGAGCTGGGCTCTCTCACATCAATCACTAACCAAGAGAAAAACGCACTTCAGGCTTTCCCACAAACCACTCTGGTGTGTGTGTGTAGGGGGGTGATTTTGAAGTTAAAGAGGAACTTCCTTCTCAAATGTCTCTAGATTATATCAAGTTGATCCAATAAATTAATAAGATAAATAAATAAAAACAAACACGCAAAAGCTAATCAGGACACGTGTGCCTAAGTCATGATTACCATGAGATGAGTATGGCACCAACTACTAGAGATAAGACACTCATGGGACAAGCAGTCATGAACCTTCAAGCTTTCCATTCTCCCGTCCCAGAGAAAAGGACCAGAGAGGAGGATGCCACATAGAACAGGAAAGCCAGGCCCACCGTGCCCCCACACACTGCCTCTGTCCTTTCTTTGTTCAGCAGATAAACACAAGCCTGTGTGGTTTTCCTTTTATAGACAAACACATTGAAATCGTTGATGTCAGCCAAAGCCCCCTTTATCAACATCCTTGCCTCTTTCCCCCTCCTCATTTCCCAGTCTACACCAGAGATAGGTATGGCTGTCCGTTCAGCGTGTACCTTTACAGGTTTTTCGTCCATGCATTTACACACAAGTGAATATGTTGTTTGGAAGATATGTATGATTGTATAACATAGTCGCTCTGTGGGAATTTGGGAGGATGGACCGGTCCCATGTGTTTCTTCCTGAATTTTCTTTCTGTTTCCCTGATATCTGTATTATAGGAACAATGACTGAGCAAAGAGAGTCATGCGCCTGGATTCTAGTTTGTACCTATGAACTAGGTAAACTAGACAAGGGCGTTGGAGGCTATTGTCTGTGCTATAGGCTTGGGCTCTGTGTCAAAAGAACACGGGCCAGGTGTCAGCTGCAGAGGTTTTGGTACCCGCAGCTGGGGGCTGAGAACCAAGGTCGTGATGCCAACACCGTTAGTGTTTGGTCTGGATCCTCTTCCCAGCTAGCAGACAGCAGCGACCTTCTCCTGGTGCCTTCATAATGCAGGGGAAGGGGGGGGGGCCGTAGAGTGAAGAGGGAAGGAGGAAATAGCTTCTATCATTTATTTATTTATTTATTTATTTTAATTTTTCATGATGAAAACAAGAATGTACCTAAAAGCGAAGCTTCTGGAAAAACCATTTGTTCTTCCCTGTCTTGTATCGCTCCTCAGACTTGACCTTGGCCTCCCGCCTGGCCTTGTGTTTCAAAGCTGGATCTCTGATCACATCCTTGGTGACCACAGTCTTGTCCAAGGGGATATCAAACAGAGTACCTTGTGGGCATGAGGTGGTTGTAGTTATAAATTTTCACAAAGGACTTGGTCTTGGATCGCCTGGCGGATTTTCTTCTTGCCTGTGGCAGCTGTCACTTTCCAGGGAAGGCAGTCAATTCTAGCCACCAGGGCATGGCTGGAAGGGCGGTCTGAGGGGCCATTGTCAGTGTTCTTCACTATGACGGCTTTGCGTCTCGAGTAGCGTCCAGCTAGGACCAGCACCACTTTCCCGGGTTTCGTGAACTTGCCCATTTGGACAGCAATCATCTGGCATCCAGCAGAAAGGAAAGGAGAACACTGCCGCTAAACCTCCTATCATTTTAAAAAAAATACGTAATTCTTTTTATTATTTTTAATTGTGTGTGTGTGTGTGTGTGTGTGTTTGCATGTGGGTAGTTATGTGCGTGTGAGTACTGCTGCCCATGGAGCCAGAAGTATCAGATCCCCAGGAGCAGTTGTGAGCTGCCTGACATACATTATGTGGACCAAATTCTGATTCTCTGGGAGAGTGAGTGCTCTCAACTGAAGAGCCACCTCTCCAGCCACATAGTCTTCTTCTTAAAAGGGGAAGTCTGAAGGCACATCATTTATTCCACAGCCTTGCCCACAGCCTTACCTCAGGGCCACCACATCCAGAGCTGGACTTCTCCAGTGTCCTGAGTTCGGGGTTCTGTCTAGTGGGCCCTTTCTAGGATGTTTGTTGACACATGCATTTCTTACGGTGGAATGACTTGCCGGGATTGTGAGGGAAGCTGAGGGCCTCCCAATGGCCTCCATCCCTAGCATTCCATTTGAATTAGTGGAAATTTCAACCACCACGTTGTGAATGGTTCCAGATGTGCAGGCCTGGAGAATAAGATAGCTGGAGAGGCAACTTAGCATTAAAAGCTGTGCTAAGCTTGGGGTGGGGGCCAGTTACCAGCACCTAAGGATCTAGGCTAGGGCGAGAACCATGACAGGGTGCCTGAAGCCTGACAAAATGGGGAGCTTGACGCATGTCAGCATGAAGCAAGTGGCCTGCCAAAGCCAATTAAGGAACCTCTTCCCTCAGCTCAGATCTCCGTTGGCTTAAAAAGCACAGGACAAAGACCGAAGGAAATAAGAGTCCACGCAGACTTACGAAGAAGAGACAACTGTTCACTGGGGGATTTGAAGGCTTCAAAGGAGCAACTGTGAAAGGCCCACATGGAGATTCTCTGTGGTGGGGACTGCGAGTCTCCCGGGATGCTCCCAGACACGTTTCAGATGCCAGGATGAAAGTGTGTGAAGCAGGGCTTTAGGGTAGATGGTGCGGATGACGTGTGTGGAAGCAATATTGGCGGAAATGAGCTCCTAGCTTGATGTGGCGGGAATGCTCGTAAGGAAGCTAGACATGAAGACGGCATGCATTATTCCTGAAACGGAGTGGAGAACCGTGTGGCAGAGGGCCCGCCGAGCTGAGCCTGCAGAAGGCAGAGGGGGGTTGGTTGAGGAACAAGGGTCTAGGGTGATGAGCTGACCATCCATTCTCCTTGTGAATTGACTCAGGTCATCTGTGCGTGTGGATGTAGGGACAGTTAGTTTTGTGGTACCAGATAGCCACTGTGGGGAAGATCGCCATCAACAGTAGAGAAGGGGTACCATTACTAGGTTTGATTCTAGACTTTGTGTTTAGGCAGCACTTCTCTAGGTGATAAAAATAGTATAGTAAGTCCTCCGTATCCATGGCTCCCATAATCACAGACTCAGCCAACTGTGGATGGAAAATATTCAGAAAAAAAAAATGAGATCTAGACTGAAAATACACCAACTTTTTGCTTGCCATTCCTTAAACATGACAGAATAGTAATTTAATAATTGTTTACCTCCTATTGGGTATTGTGAGACATTTAGGGCACAAGAGGATGCAGGTTATGTGCAAACACCACATCATTTTACATCTGGAACACGATCACCAGAGGGGCTGTGATGACCTATCTTTAGGGGTTCCTGGGACCAGTCCCCTTCAAGGGGGCTGAATGAGGGGCTGGAGAGATGGCTCAGTGGTCAAGAGTACTGGCTCTTCTTTCAGAGGACCCAGGTTTAATTCCCAGCATGCACATGCAGCTCACAGCTTTCTGTAACTCCAGTTTCAGGGATTTGACACCTTTTTCTGAACTCCACAAAGACTGGCATGGTCATGAAGCACAGACATACTCACATGCATAAAAATAAATAAATAAAATGAGCCACTACAGTCACAACTGCAAAGGGGACTGCATGGGGGAAATATCAGGAAAGAGATAAACTAGTTCGCAACGCGTGCTTGTAAGTTCGGTTCTGACTACCATGTGTCAGCAAAATAAACTGCTCTTATAATCAGGGAGAACATTTTTTTGCTTCTTTAGTCAGGAAGAATAAAGACACAAAAGAGAAACTAACTCAAGTGGATGTTGGCTAAAGTCACACAGAAGAGAGAATAAAAGTTCTCAAATAGTAGTAGTAGGAGTGTTTATCAAGTCAGGGGATTAAGTTGAGCAGCTCAAGTATGGGGTGGCTGAAAAGGAGAAAATGAATGGGAATGAATGGCACATCCCTGCCACCGTGTGTCTCGGTACGCACGGGTTCGCATGGAGGTAGGCATCCAGCTCCGTTCCTGTGGAATTGACTGGGCGTGTTGTCTTGACGTGGCTATAGCCTTAGTGCAAGAATTAAGTGGAACAAACTTGAGAGGGCTCAGAATCCAGGCAGAGGCTGGTCCTATCCCCTTGAAGGCTCACGGGATCTGATCTCTGGTGAAATTTGAGTGTGCACTTTGTGTATTGGATTGCACCACCTCTGACCATGCAGCTGGGTTTCTAGTCTTATTTCAGGAAAAAGGCAAAAGGGGAGGCTGTCTGGGAAACTCAGAGGTAAAAGAAAAACATCCCCATGGGGGCGCTGGGATTGTCACATCGTAGATGAGGCATAAAGAGGAAGACACACACAGCCTGCCACAGCCCTTTCTAGACTTGGGACACACAGACAAAATTTGGATCAATGTCCCTTAACGTTTCGTGTGTTTAACAGCCACTGAGATGTTACTGCAGACTCCAATCTTACTGCCTCTGTCTCTCTGGGGCAAGTGCAGGAACTTTCCTTCCTAATAGGCACCCCCGAAGGTCAGTTACAGGAGGCCCCCAGATAATAGATTAAAATTGTCTGTGCTAGAGAAAACCTATTTCTTAGTTAGGGGCATTTAGAAAGCGGGGCCAGACGTCAAAGCTATGAAAACAGCTATTGTTTGAAGGACAGAATTGCAAAATAAGCTGAGTGACAGACAGAACCATACCATCTAACACGAGGGCTTGACAGGTTGCTACCTTTCCTGAATGAGCCGTGAAGGTCACCCAGTCTTCTGATATGCGACTTCAGACATGTTCAGGAAGCAAATATCTCAGCGTAGTCAGACAGAGAAGGCAGTGGAGAACCTGCCCTTCCCACTACTTTTCCCTTACTGCTGTTTCACAGCAGTAACATATTCACCCTAGGAGCGAACAGCTTTCCAGGGTTGGACACGGGTCCTCTCTGGACGGCCGACCTCAGACCCTTGGAAGGAAAGGATCATCAGAGCAGGTACAATGCTGGCCAGAAAGAAAAAGAGGGAAGCAGTGGAGGGAGGAGAGGGAAAGGGTGTACAAGTTGGTCCCCAGTAGATAGAGAAGCCAGGCTGGGAAAGGCACAATACTTGGTCCATAGTGAATTGTTCTGAAACTCAATATTCAGAAGAAAGATTTATAGAGAAAATAACCTAATTAGTTATGCCAATCATGATGCCAAGAAAAGACCTCTAGAATTTGTACCTATCATAAATACCTATCAGATTTTTTTTTTTAAATTCCTATTTCTCACCCCAGAAAAACTTCTGGTAATAGAAAACACTGCCGATGAGATGACATCCATGAGATGCTGCACATTTCTGCAAAAGGGAGGCTTCAGATGATGAAGGTATCACGTGTTTGTATCTGAATTCTCTCTCCATCCTCCTACCCCACCCCCAGTTCCCAGCCCAACATTCTAATAAACGCTCTCACCTGGACCAGAAAACAAATTAGCTTGTGAATCTCATCCAGACTCTCATGGCTTTTTTCTCTGACAACTGTAAATTCACAAGACACTCTGACAGGAGTATAAAAATAATAATTGCCCTTCTTGAGGGCTTCCAACTGCATGCTGGGTTCCAGAGAATAGTACCCTTATTTCATGTTTGCATGAAGGTTTCCATCTGTGCATTGCCAGATCTTGGCTAATACTAAATGCTGGCGAATGGCATGAATCTGTCATAGAAATAGGGGAATTTAATCACAGGAACCAAAAATAACTGATCATGTCATTTAAGGAGTCTGCAGGAAATAGGCAATTAGATGTACATTCTGCGACCACCCCAAGCCTTTTGAAAAAGTGTCAGGTACCTTAGGTTTGGTGGTGCATTCCAGCCATTTGGGAGGCCAAAGCAAGATTGCTTGTACCACCTAGGAGTTGGAAGCCACCCCAAGACCCTGTCTCTGAATAGTACGTAAAGATATTTCAGGCAACTGAGATCTAACCATGGGAAGAAATACATATTTTACCTGATAAAGATTAGTAAGCTATGAAAAATTGATTTCAGAGGGCTGTGTGAGTGTGTATTTACTTGTGAGTGCAGTGTAAAAAAAAAAAAAAAAAAACTGTAGATGTCCTCAATGCACTTTAACTCCTTGAGAGAATAGAGAAAGGCTGGAGAAGGCTGGACAGGTAATTGATGGCATGAAGTTAAAGGATGCAGAAGTGAGTAGTGTAGGGTTCTTCAGTGTCTGTAGGCAGCTTAGAGTCAAGAAGAAAGGGCTTTGAGCAACTGAAAGAGCAGACTCGTGAGCAGGAGGAACCAGGATGTGGCTAGTATCAAAGACGATGGAGGAGTGGTGTAGGATGTGGAGGTGGTCGATGCAGGAAGGCATTGGAAGATGCCTCTGCCGTATAACAAGAAGAAGGGAAGGTGCTTTTCTTAGCTGAGAGGGAGCTCTGTGGTGTTTAGTTCAGGCATTAGGGAACCCCAGCTGCACAGGAGACTCTGAGACTTATGAGCAAAGGGAAGAGTTTGTCACCTGGCTGCTGTGAGACCTCTTCCTTTTCCTGGGCTTCATGTGCACACCTATGAAGAAACAATTGGCAGAGGCAGCTGACCTGACCTGGGTCTTCACCTCTAACAGCTCTTCCGGCTCTGGAATCTTTGGCTATAGCCAAGATCTCTAGGGCCCCTCAGAGGATGTCTCAGTGTGTTCCTTGTAGGGTTGCATGGTTTAGCTTCTTGCCTCCGGTCTTATTCTTGCCAGACAGGATGATTTTATTTATACATAAAAAGCCTACTGGAACCAGTGCAAATACAAAAATAAGTTACTAATGTACAGTTTTTTTTTTTTTTTAAAAAGTTCTAAGTGGATTCCTTCAGGAGTGGCTTGATCCATTATGGCAGCTACCCAGTTGTGGCTTCCTTCTTTCTTTTCTCAGTTCTGTCTTCCCTGGGAGGCCTCTTTCTTTCAGATCTCCTTAGTACTTCCTTAGGACAGTACTTCTTTTTTTTCCCCCCAAGACAGGGTTTCTCTGTATAGCCCTGGCTATCCTGGAACTCACTTGGTAGACCAGGCTGGCCTCGAACTCAGAAATCCGCCTGCCTCTGCCTCCCAAGTGCTGGGACTAAAGGCGTGCGGCTAGGACAGTACTTCTAACCCTGACTTGAAGAGATGACATATCTCCCCAAGTGTGCCGTAGATAGTGCCTTGAGTCACGTACCCATTCTTGAAACAAACAGCAGGGCAAGAAGGGGTTGTGTGTGCGCATCAGTTGTGCCCAGGTCATGTGCTCCTGCTTTGGAGTCCTGTCTCAGCTTTGCACACTGGCATAACTAGGGATGACAGAGGGATGCGTTCTAGGTAGCCAAAAACTAATTCTGGAACCCTACCCTCACCCCAGGCTCCATGAGACCTATAGGTAAGGGGGAGACAAAGGTTTTTGGGCCCAAATCAGAAGACCATGAGACTGAAAAAAAAAAAAAAGGCCAATCCAGAGAGGGCCCAGAGACATGTGGAATCCAGGATAGCTGCGCCAAGTCTACGGAGAATGCCCTTTGTTCAGGAGACACTGAGCATAGGACTTAGGATAAGGCTGATCCACAGGCCTTGCAGGAGATCTCAGCGGTGGGGGTGGGGAGCTGGGGTTGGAGGAGGGTGTCTGCTGGGCTTCCTGCTCTGGATGACACTCCTGCCCTCCCATCCCATGCAATCCATGTGTTCCCTCTACACCTCAGCATCCAGCCAGAAAAAAAAAAAAGCCTTTTGTGTTTTCTTGGCAAAACTAGGACTCGGTAATTAAAGTCCATATGCAAAGCTGCTACCTCCAGCGCACCGTGGTCTTTTAATTAGTATGTAATTGGTCAGAGAGGTACCATCAAACAGCTCCCAGCTTGGCCTACTGCTAGCAGAGTACTTGAAAAGTCCCAGACCGGAGAAGGATAATAAATGCCTTAAGTCCCATCTGTTGGAAGGATTTGTTCAAGGTATACATTTCTGTTTGGTTACTTTTTTTTTTTTTTTTTTTTTTTTTATTGTATGAAGCATTTCTTCATATGGTGTAGCAAGCAGCATAGTGTTCTTTGGAGGTAGGAATGTGAAGAAGCGAAGTAGAAGGGAGCTTAGGAGATGCATGCATCCCTGGAGGGAAAGAGCATAGAGTGTAGCCGGCTGGGCAGGGAAGGAGGGGGATGACATGGAGGTCAGGTTTGAGTGACAGGTCAGGGACTCTGCAGTCATGTCCTTCCGTGAAAACTGCCCCTGGTTACCTCAGTAGTCTGTTGCCTTTGAAGTGGCTGTGCCCTTGCTGTCGATCCTTCAGCCTCACCGGGCATGTGCTGCCGCTGTTCTGGGAGTCTGTCTTGATGTGACAACGGATTTGGAGTTTATTTTGATAGACAAAGGCGAGCAGCTGTGGGAGAAGCAGGGAGGGGGGACTCACGGTGGCTCTCAGGGTCTGAGGCAGATTGCAGCACTAAGCCACCTGTTTTTACTTGACTGAAATATCCCGGAAAGAGGAAGGCAGAGGAAGGCTGAGTTTCTTCAGGTTCTCATTGTCCCGTCAGTCCTTTTGGGTAAAGCTGGACACAAAACTTAAGGCTTAGGTAAAATCCCAGGGGCTGTGTGTGTAACTCCGTTCCGTTCCCGGCAGCACATAAACCAGGCATGGTGGCCTAAGCCTGCAGTTTAGGTGGAAGGGGAGGTAGACAGGAGGATCTGGAGTTCAAGATAATCCTTGGCTGTCTATCAAGTTTGAGGCCAGCCTGGGCTACATGAGACCTTATCAAAGGAGAGAAAAATGAACTTGGAAACAGTAGAATGTGCTTGTTGGGGTCCCAGAGTGGGGGTGAGAGGTGGGGAGATAGATGTTGGTCAAAGTGTGTGTACTGAGTAAGTGTGTGTATGTGTGAGTAAGTTCGCACGCATAGTGCAGTATGATGTGACCGCAGCTAACAGTATCCTTAGGTTAAGGTTGGCTGAGTGAATGGACCATGGGCACTCACCATAGCAGAGCCTGCGTGGTGATGGGTGGGTTTATCGCCTCCATCACAGTCCTCATTTGGTCCGTGCATCAAATTCTCACATTGGTCTCTGTAAGTACACACATTATGTTTCCCAGTAAAGTCCCAACAAGGCTGTAAAAGAATAAACAGAGCAGCACACTTAAGGTGTGGAGACACGGGGGATTGATGCTGGCTAAGGGATTGAGTAGGGATGGCCCAGCTCCTTTGCCTCCTCCTTGGGTCCTTCTACGGGGTGGAAGTAAGGAGTGTGGCTTCCCTGTCACTCTGTCAGCCTGACACCCCCGGAATGTCACCTTGAGGAGGTGTAAGGATATGCTGTGTGCGGAATGATGAGGGGAGACAGGTGCAGATTTCAAGCACTGTAAGGTCTTCACAGCCTTGCATGGACCTCTCTCTGTCTCCTATTACGGGGCCAGAACCAGCATCCCTGTTGCCCGGGAGGAACCTGTCCTCTCTCCTGTTCTCTGCAAACTCTGCTCTGAGAGTTAAGTGAAGTAGTCATTCTTGCTGTATTAGAGAAAGAGGCGGCACCATTTGAGCTTAGACCTGGGTGTACTAGGTGAATGCCTGACTGACTGCATTTATTTGAGACTCACTCATTCATTCATTTATTCAAGTGGCCCTCTTCCTGTCCTTGGTTGGAAGGGGTCTGGGGGAGGTACCCTGGGGTTCTTGTCATTTCATTTTCTCTTGCTTACTCTCTTCTGATGTCTTGTGATGGCGGCTGGCCCTTGCTGGAGGCTCCAGTTTAATCTACGAGTGGATGTTCAGGGACACTTGGGGTACAGTAGCTTACTGACCCCTATGGGGGAGTTCCAGCCCAACACTGGTGTTGGAGTTCCGCTCAAAGTTGAGCATCTGCATTGCTTTGCTTTCTGTATGTGCCTTTTAGGGATCTGCTGGAGAGGAGTGGCTGAAGTACAGCAGAGCTTGAGTTTTTTCTACATCCCACCAG
>JADRCD010236485.1:0-39174 GCA_019843815.1 Montemys delectorum | reverse complement strand
GAAGGAAGGAAGGAAGGAAGGAAGGAAGGAAGGAAGGAAGGAAGGAAGGAAGGAAGGAGACCTTGAGCAGACCAGAATTAATGGGAAAGATTTAAAGTCAGTTTTGTGCTTTCCTGAGCTAGAGACTAAAAAACAGCTGTGGGCTTCATATCAGCTCCAGAGTAGCTCTCGATTCCTCTTGGGTCTTCTGCCCCCATTGCCTGCCTGATAGAAAGTCAACTTATATCCATGACATTTTCTCCTAATTGTATTTTTTATTTGCCTACTCTATGGATTCAGAGCTTGCTTAATCAGTCTCCCCAACTGTGCAAAGCAATTGTAATAAGTTCCGTAACATGGTAATATAAATTATTATATTACTGTCAATTATTGAAGTGTATAACCAGTACACATACCCTAATGGAACTGTTTCTTTAATGGAGCCCTGGATGGTATATGTTACAATCATTGGAACTGCTCCTTTGGTGAGACTGAAATCTCTTTCTTCCAGCCAGCAGCCTCAGTCTTCATCACATTCTATGTCAATGACTTTGAGATATGCCTTTCAATTTTATCATATTGGATTCTCTTAATGATGTTCTTATTCAATAAAAGAAAACTACTTGAAAAAGGAGAGAAGTTTCAAGACTACTTGAATTGTTTGTCCCTCTGCAACCTGGAGAAATTGCCTTCATCATCAACATTATCAGCACTACCAATATCACAGCTGTCACTACCATATACTGAGCTCTGGTAGGCACTAGATACTATTTAACACGCTTTATAAGAACAATCTTTTTTACTCCATATAACATCCTTCTGATATAGATATGAATCCCTTTTTTGGGAAAATATGAACTTGGGAATGATTATGCAACTAGCCTTAAATGACTATCCTGATTGTTATTGGCTATTTTGTCAACTTTTCAGAAGCTAGAGTTATCTGGGAAGTGGAAACTCAACTGAGATCAGATATAGGGCATTTTCTTGGTTTACGATTAATGTAGGAGGTCCCAGCCCACTGTGGTTGGTGCCACTCCTCAACAAGTAGGTTTGGGTTGTATAAGAAAATAGGCTGAGTAAGCCATGGGGACTTAACCAGTAGTAGCACTACTCCATTGTCTCTCCTTGAATTCCTGCCTCCAGGTTTCTGCCCTGATTGACTTCCTGCTTTGACTTCCTTAAGGGACTGTGATCTGGAATACATAAGCCAAATAAACTCTTCCTTCCCCAGGTTACTTCTGGTCATCGTGTTTACTACAACAATAGAAACTTAACACAGGACCATAGTCAACAGATGCCAGAGTGGTCATTATACCCTTTATTAAAGCTCTAACCAATTAGCAATACTGCCTTTGTAGGAAAGGGAGAATCAGTAAAGACCATTTAAATCTATAGGATCTGATGAACCAGGACAAAACTGAGCAGGTATAGCTCCATCTTAAAAGTGACATTAGCCCTCCAACAACTACAGCCTGCAGCTGAAGGTCAGTTCCAGCTGATAAAATCACAGATTTCTTTTGCCTTTGGTTTCTAAGTGTAGCTTTCTGGACTTCCTGCATGCCATTCTTTAATCTCAGGAAAAGGACAGCTGGACTTCCCTCTTGCCAAGCCCCTCTGGTTCTGGCAACGGACGAAAACACAACCAAACACATTGTTCCTTTGCTATTATGACTTTACTACTCCTGACCCTATGATTTTGACCTTATTGAACTGCAACCATAACGTATCTGGAAGACACAGCAGGATAGAGAATTTGGTGGTGATTTTTGTTCATGTCAAGTCAACATAGTATTAGTACAGGATCATGGTGTTTAACACATCCCGAAAAAGACTGCACTAGAAAAGTGTGGCAAATAGAAAGAAAATGCCTATTTCCTCAAACAAAATGCTTGGCAATTGTTCTAGTCTTGGCTAAAGCATATATGATTTTTGGCTTGTGTTTACTTTATGGGCCAATCATCAAACCCTGATGTGACTATGAATAAAGATTATGTAGAATATGAAAAACAAATTACAGAGATGAGTATGGAAGCATTACAGATTCCAAAGAATGGGTGCCAGAATGGAAAAGCATCTTGGCAGAAGCTGCCCTTGGAAAAGATGGGGTAGGGTAATTATCTTCTAACTCTTAGGATGTTTACCCTTTGCTTCTTTAAAGGAGAAATCACAGGTGATAACATGTCCCTTTGGTTCCAACAACCTCTTTTCCGGTACATTAATGACTCTGGTTTATTTAAATGTATTTTTAGTTGGCTATACATCAGAAGTTGATTTAAAACATCACTGTATCAGCCAGCCTAGGCAGTAGAGAGACCTCTAGCCTCTTTGTAAGTTCAATGACATGAAGAGCCTCAAAATGGCCTAGAGATAGGCTTAACTCTTAGCATACCAAATGTCAAACCTTAACCCAGCCACTCATTTCTCTTGGATTATAGACCTTATATTCCATTCACAGGAAAGATGGCACCAGATGTTGGCTGCTGATACAAGTCATAAGTTTTTAAGCTTTCTCTTCAGCAGGCTGTTTGAATGCCTCATAAGCCTCAGGGAGCCAGAAAAGAACAGGCAATGCTAAAAAAGGGGGGGGGGGAATAAAAGATTAAAAAAGTCCATTGTCACCATTTTTACCACCACATCAGAGGCTTAGATGGTCATGACATCCTGTAACAACATCAAAGGATGGTGCATTTGTGAGTTCACAAGCGAAAACACTTGCCTAAGAATTCTGAGAAAGGAGACTGGAGTGTAGCATATAGCTTTTTGCTACCCCACCTGAACTCTGGCCACACTACCAGTCTCAACCCAGCTTCCCTTGAATCCACGGATAAAGGATACACATACACACACACACACACACACACACACACACACACAGGTTCCTAATTTTCAACTTGCCTTTTGACACAATTGCTGGGTGCTCCAATCTCCTGCCTGGAAAGGTGTGCCCTTATCAATATTTTTAAATCCTCACCTCTCCACTTGCCCTAAACTTTAGTTGCTCAGTTACACCTAGTCCCTGCTAAACATACCTGATCATCTGTCTGTAGGAGCGGCCACTGCTCAGCCTGAGATCTCACGTAGCTATTTGCCTTTTCTCTCTCCGAAGCATGGCAAACTCTGTCTCTCCTCTCTTTGTGTCTCTCTCTGCTTGCTTCCAGGGGCCTGGAAGTCCCACTTATCCCTTCTGCCCAGCAATTGGCCCATGGCTTCTTTACTTACAGATCAAGAACCAATTAGGGGACAGAACCTTAGCATCAGAACGACCCCTACACTGGAGAGATGGCACACATGTTAACAATGCTTGCAGCCATTCAAGATTATTAAACTTCAGTTCCTAGCACAACTGCCTCTAACTCCAGATGAAAGGGACCAAATACCCTCCGGTCTCCTTGGGACCCCCATGCATCACACACACACACACATACACACACACACACATACCACATGCTTACCACATTACACACATACAGAGCACACACACACAAACACACACACACACACATATTTTAAAGGAGCAACTAACTTCAATAAAAAGAATAAGACAAATGTATATTTATGCTACAATTTCTTTCCATGAGGACAGATTGTCCCACTTTATAGAATGTTGATTTAGTAGGGACAGTTGGTCTCAGCTATTGGAATGCTGGACAGTCAGCAGTGGTTCTAGCCAAATGGCTGCAAGGTAAAAAAGTCCATGTCAAGCTCTCATTTCTCTATCTCATTTCACTGTGGTTGTGGCTTGTTGAACAAACACCAGTAGGACCAAGAAAGAAAGCTGGCTGAGAGCCACATTTCGTGCATGTTTTTTGAGAAATTTTCCAAACCAATAGTTGAAGACCAGGTGACAAAACTGGGTTTTAATTTGCTCCAATGATGTTATTATATGCAAAACCTCAGCTGTGATTGCTATAATCACCTAGTTAAGCCTGGGACAGTCAGCAATTATTCTCTGAGGCCCATCTGCCTTTTGTAGCAGCCAAACAAACAGTGGAAGAGGATGTAGAAGGAATAATTGTCCTTTCCTCTCTCAGGTCTCTGATGGTGGACAAATCTTTCCAATGCTTCCAGAGATACCACATTGCTTTGGGTTTGTTTGTTTGTTTTGTTTTTTGTTTTTATGATGGAACTTCTCTTTGAGTTGTTGCATAGTTACAATCCTTACTCCTCAGAGTAGGGAACTAAGTGAGAACTCTGATGTTTATTCTTCTAAAATGGAGCCTAAAAAATGAGGTGGACTAAAGTTTCATGGAACAGCCAACTTTATTCACCTGAGTAGAATTCTCCTGAGTTCAAGCTATAGAGAATAACCACAAGAACAAACTGCATGTGGCAGAAAACTTGTTTTCCAGATATGCATATAAACAAATGACAATAGTAAGTTTCAATGGATAATCTAAAGTAAACTGACTCATATCTATTGTTGGTCTGTGCTGTGACACTGCTGGTTGTGTTTAGTAGCTCTCACTACCTTTTGAGAGAGCATAAAAGCAAAGAGAACACAAGAACTGAGTAAAATTAAGTACCTTTCCACAGTATTGGGTTTGAGTATGAAATGCTCCTTATGAGTTACGTTTGGTCTCCAGCTGATAACACTATCTTAGGGACTTGTGGATATTTAAGGATACAGGCTTAGCTAGAGGAAGTAGTGACATAAGGCATGCTTTTGATGGTTATACCATGTCCCCAATCCCATATCTTCTCAGCTTTCTTGTTTCAATGCTATAATTTTTTTCTCTGATGACATGCTTTCATGACAATGTCTCTAATATGTAAATCAAATAAAAATTTCTCCATTTAAGTTGCTCTTGGGTGTTCATGATAAAATTATGTCATGATAAAATTATGTAGAAATACACCATGAGCAACCTGTGTGGAGAAACATGCTAGTTCCATGTCTTCTCTCCTCCCAAAGTGGGTACTCCAGTAGTAGAGGGATGCCTATATCCAAGGACCATTCTACACAAGAACAATCGCTGCATATGTGATGAGTCCAGTGGGAAGCAGTTCGAATGTTCAAATGGTAATTGGATGCTTAATAAAAGGGAAATTTACAAGTAATGGTAGACTTAAAGAAACCAGTGAAGGTTGGAGAAGTACCATGGGGGTCAACATTAGTGGGGGTGAGGGAAAAATTAGTGAGCTCAGAAAGCTTTGTAGCTCTTGGTGAGTGTATCCATTGCCCTACCTATAGCCTAGCAAGAGAACAACTTAGTGTCAGCAATGCTTTTATACTAGAATTAACAGCCTGACTTTGGTAGGCTACTGGCTTGTATTATTTTTGTTCAAGTGTGTGTGTGTGTGTGTGTGTGTGTGTGTGTGTGTGTGTGTGTGCAGGTGGCAACCAGAGGTCAATCTTGGGTATTTTTCAGGCACTACCCAATTTGTTTTCTGAGATAAGGTCTTTTACTAGCCTGGGACCCACCAAGTAGGCTAGGCTGCCTGACCAGTGAATGGCAGGGGCCCAACTATCTCTGCTTTTCCAGTACCTGTCATCATGCCAGCCTTTGTTTGTTTTTGTTTTTGTTTTTAATTTATTTTGACAATTGTGATTAGCTGTCTTTCTTTCTTTCTTTCTTTCTTTCTTTCTTTCTTTCTTCCTTTCTTTCTTTCTTTCTTTCTTTCTTTCTTTCCTGTTTACTTATTTACTTTACATCCCTCTCACTGACCCCCTCCCAGTCACCCTCCTCTCACCATCTTTCCCCCATTCCCCTTTGCCTTTGTCTCTGAGTAAGTGGGGGCCTCCCTAGGTATCCCTTCACCCTGGCACTTCAAGTCTCTTTGAGGCTGGGTGCTTCCTCTCCCACTGAGGCCAGACAAGGCAGCCCAGCTAGAAGAACGTATCCTATACACAGGCAATAGCTTTGGGGATAGCCCCGCTCCACTTACTTAGCATGGATTCTGGGGATCAAATTCAGGTTCTCATGTTTGTGTGGCAAACATGTCACTGAGTCAGCTATCTACCTAGCTCCAACTTTTTCATTGTATTTCTAATGTCATTCTTTAAGTGGGAGAGCAACCAAGAAGGCCTATTAGTGCGGTACATGTAGAACACAGGGTATGGCAGAGACAACAGATAGTTCTGGAGGTGCTGAAAGAAGTGATCCAGTAGATCTTTCTCCCAAGAGGCTGTCCCTGAGTCCTCCATCACTCCCTATCCTCCTTGTTGCCTCTACTTTCCTGTAGCACTCACGACTGTCTGCATATATAACCAGCCTGCGCCAGTTTATACCATGACACACCATCCCCTTGTCTTTCAGATGGAATGCATGCTCTCCTAGTACCTTCCTAGACACTTCCAAATGGCTTAGCTCAGTGGCTGTCATGAGGTAGGTAGCCCATAAATATGCAATGGTGAGTGAAAGTGACACATGGCGGGTAGGCAAAGAGACTTGCCTTGACACAGCTACTTGATTGTGTGCTAGCGTGTGTCTCTTACGTTCCAGTTGTTCTAGGAGTTGGGGGAAAATGCCGAAGAGGAGAAAGTGAAGGGAGCAACAGTAAACATTTAGTTTTCATAACACGGGAGAGAGGGAGGACTTCATGTGACTTGCTTCCAGAGAGCTGCACAGGAGTTAAGCTGTAGGCTCACTGAAGAAAACTGACCAGCATTGAGATGGCTCACACAGCCCAATGAAATTATTTTGAGTCCTCCTTTCCCTCAAGTGTCCTTTGCTCCCAGTTTGCTCACTGTCTCCTTCTTTGCTCAGCTGATAGTATAGGAAGGCGGTATACATGGGTAACATGGAGTAGAAGGTCTTGGGAAGAAGTCTCTCTTGTAGTTTGCTAACTCTTGCAATCTGAATATATGTATACCACTGAAACAGAAAGATATCAATAACAAGGACACAAGTGAAGCAGGAACCTTTGTGTCTGTCATGACAACTCTGGGAGCAAGATAAAAGGCACCCACCACTCCAGCCTGCCTGGCAAGTTTTTCTCTTCATTATGAGATAATGGCATATCTTACCTAGGGAACGTTATGAATTTAATTGTAGCCCCTCCCGATTCATAGTTTGACACGTCTTTTTCCAATGTGATTGAACGAGGAGGTACGGCCTTTAAATGAGGTAATGATGGCGGAACCCTAATCCATTATAACTGATGTCTTTATTAGAGACAGTGGGGACATAGGTGTAGAGAACAGGCCACGTCAGAGTAGTGAGAACACAGCCAGCCAGCTGTGTGGAGAAAAGCAAATTGTCAACTCTGATACTGAGCCAAGAAATATCTGTTGTTTAAGCAACTCAGAGTCTGCTGTCTTGTTATATATGCCTAGTGACAAAAAGGGGGCTAGGGTTTAGAGTCCCAGCACTGAGAGGAAAAGTAGACACAAGCCCCATCTCTAACCCAGAAGCTAGCTCCAACTAATAACTGTTTACAAAGGAAAAACTAGCTTTCTCCAGTGTACTCTCACTGAATATACAAATCAAACTTAAGAGGGGGCCCCATGCTGAGCAGTAGATGGCCAACGCAAAACAAATTCAATGATATTTTTGGAAGTTTGTGTATTACAAGGCTTTGGCATTTTCTTTTGATTTCTAACATTACTAATCTTTTGTTTATCTATTATGTATTCTAATTCTATTCTTGTGGGGTTTCTGTGTGTATGAATATGTGTCTTGGTATCTGTATGTGCTTCTTGTGCTTTTTCTTTTTTTCATTCTTTTTTATTATTATTCTTTAATCATTTTTTACAATACAGTTGTTATCCCCCTCCCGGTCCACCCTCTGACTGTTCCTCATCCCATACCTCCTCCCTCATTTCCAAGAGGATGTCTCCACCTCCCCACTCACTCCTCACCAGACCTCCCCACTCCCTGGGGGCCTCAGTCTCTCAAGGTTTAGGTGTGTCTTCTCTCACTGAGGCCAGATTAGGCAATCCTCTGCTGTATATGTGTAGGGGGCCTCCTATCAGCTGGTGTATGCTGCCTGGTTGGTGGCTCAGTGTCTAAGAGATCTTGGGAGTCCAGGTTAGTTGAGACTGCTGGTCTTCCTATGGGGTTGCCCTCCTCAACTTCTTCCAGCTTTTCCTTAATTCAACCACAGGGGTCCCTAGCTTCTATGCATTGTTGATTGGGTGTACTTACATATCTGGATCTGACTCTTTAAGCTGCTTGTTGGGCCTCTCTGAGGACAAACATGCTAGGCTCCTGTCTGTAAGCACACCATAGCATCAATGATAGTGTCAGGCCTTGGAGCCTCCTCTTGAATCCCAATTTGAGCCAGTCACTGAACCTCCTTTCCCTCAGTCTCTTCTCCATTTTTTCACCTGTAGTTCTTTTAGACAGGAACAATTCTGGGTCAGAGTTTTTGACTGTGTGACAGCAACCCCATTTCTCCACTTGATATTCTGTCTTTCTACTGGAGGTGGACTCTCCAAGTTCCCTCTCCCCACTGTAGGGCATCTCATCTATCCTTACTTGGGCCTTTGAGTAAGGTAACTCAGACCCAAAAGGACATGCATGCTATTTACTCACTAATAAGTACATATTAGCCAAAAAAGTACAGAATATTCAGGACACAAGAATCCACAGAACTCAAGAAGGTACTTTTTCTTAAGATTTTTTTTCCCCGTTCCTTTTGTCCTATTCTGGTTTGTTTGTTTTTAATATTCTTATTTTATTTTATTATCTTTTGGTTTCCTTTTTATGTTCTAATGAGAGGAAAAAAGAAAAGATTTGAGGGAGTAGGAAAGTGGGGAGAATTTGGGAAGAGTTTGGAGATAGGGAACCATAAACTGAATATATTGTATAAAAAAAAATCTATTTTCAATTTTTTTAAAGTGGCTGTTAAACTTTTCCCTTTAAGTGTGACATGGCTAAATCAGCCATCAGTTGCTCCCACAACCTGACATCCTCAGGTTAAGCCTATGGCTCAACTCTCCCTCTCACTCCTGCCCCCTTTCTCTCAGGAAGATAGAGCAGATATTGGCATTACTCAAATGATTTCTTTCTCAAGTTCCACCTATTAAATCTGCAAGCATGACTACACTCTTTGACTTTGCAAAGTCTTTTGGTGGTCCTTTTTTCCCAATCCATTGAGATACATTTTCTATCCTCTCCTCCTGAAAGATTTTCTATCTTCTCCTTGATTTAATCAGAATCATGTTGAATACCAACAATATTTTTATATGATTCTCTAGTAACCCAAAAAATTTCCCTCCAAATCCAACTTCTGCCCAAGAATTAATTTTCTTTTATGTTCTTAGAAAATCTCAGCTCTCATAAGCAAAGTATGTTTAACTGTTAGGTCCTGGACAACAAACCTAATGCAAGTGGGATGGGAGAAATGTGTGTCTAGCCTACCCAAGCCTGTTGTGAAACAAGAACAGATTGGACCTTAGAGATTAAAGACAGTTTGGAACAGACCACATCATTCCCCAGGTAATGCTAGATTAGGGATTTTTACCAGTTCTCCAGTGAAATTAATATTAAAATTATATGAATGTTTTTAAACAATATTGAGCATAATAATATCTAAGTAATGCCATAACTCTATGATGTTTTCATTCCTTATATTTTATTGTATCCATAAGATCCAATAGTATGGCAATACATTGTGATAAAATATCTCTTACATTCTAAGAGAATGAAGTTTTGCTGGACCTCCCAGCCAGAGTTAACAATACACCTTGAGGTCACTTAAACCTTAAGACTGCTGTCTTCCTGGGCCTTCAGCCTTTTTGTTTAACCTGCTTTTTAAGAGAACAACGTAACAGTCAACCTTACTTGTCTTTTATTTCCCGTATAATCTGCTTTTACAACCTAAGCTAATGCATGGCTGTAATCTCACTTATAATGCTGAAAGCAGCAAATACAGAGGCTGAAATCTCCTTTTAAGATGAATATCTGTCATAAATGTTATGCTCATAAATGTTGAACACCTTGCTTGATAAACAATGATATTTGTAATACTGTTTGTTATCGGGGTCACTTGGGTCATTTGGAGTCAATGAGTTAATCCCTTGTAAAATCCTATTAAAGATTTCTATAAAGTATTCCTCATTCCTTCCCCATAGGATGCTTTCTATTCTATTCAACAAAGCAAAGGCCTTTGTTAGTGACAGACACACAGAGAAATACAGATGCAGGCACAGATTCACAAGACAGTCTTCAGGCAGGCCCAGATTCACACTTAGACCACAGACACATGGAGGACAGATTACAGAGAGAGTATGAAGTGGAGAATTAAAATCTTGATGCTCTCTTGGTTAAATCACTCCAAGAGTGAAGTGCTGTTATTCCTTTCCTCAGAGTTAATCACTAATACATTTAATATACGTACAACAGTTTAAGGATGAAGTTAGATAAGATATACAAACATCTGAACTACAGCCTACATTCTTACTAGAAAAGCCAAGCCAAGCAGACAGGACTGGCTCTGCATGGAGCCTCTTTCCGTCATGTCTGGGCATGTTCCCACCAGCAGGGCTGACTTCCCAGGCAGACAGCAAAGAGCCAAATCCAGAAAGTGCCACACTTTTGTCTTATTCTCTGCTATGGTCATCCTGAAGATTTTAATATTTTTCTCTGAACTTGTGTTTTGCACACCTAGTAGTACACTGGAGCATGGGCAATAACCAGTGGGCAGTGTTTCAAGTATAGAACCTTTTGAGACACACCATGAGGAGACACTCCTAAAGGATCCACATAACTGGGAGCACATTAAACACAGTGGGTGCAAAATCAGTGTGATGTCTGCAGCTGAATACATGAGGTACAGACAGCCGAGGGAGAGTGTGCTTCCTCTTCCTCTCAGAGCCTGCCATGAAGGAGAAAGAAGGAAATGACTTTCCAAAAATTATGAGCAGTCAGGAGGCTCGGTCATACATGTTCTTTCCCTCCTTATTTTCCCATAGTAGATGACCATATACTGAAAGAGATGACCTCAAAATGAAGGGAGCAATAAGAAAAGAGTCTTCTTTCTTTTCAGTCTTGCCTTCCTTGTCAGCAGACTGGGGGCTAGTGCTGGTGGGACATATGCTTTCTAAGAAGTAAAATAAAAGCAGATTTTTCTTTGTTTCTGTTGCTGCAGTGCTTCAGGGAAAGCGGGATCTATGCAAGTATATTCTATGGAGCTTGAATTATGATTTTGGAGATTCCGTAAACTTAAACATACTTTCATATTTGCATTTACATCTTATAATTACATTGAAGATTTATTACAAAAAGCAAATAGAAATGGCAAAAACTCAAGATAAAGATGGAAATGTTTAATTTTTCTTTACCTTTAGAAGAATGCTACGCAAAGATAATTTTTAAAAGTGTTAACAAGACCAAAAATAAACTACAGAAGTAGGAAAAGGCTTTTATTGTAGAATTTTAATAATACATCTATCCCTCCTTTGATAAAAAGGACTCTACTCTTTTTCCTTCTTACTGGGAATTATCGATTAGGCAACAAGCCAGTGGCTGTGAACACTAGACTTCAATTCACTGGGCTTTGGATACTGGAGCCATGATATGAAGAAGGAGGGATGAAAGTTCAGAAATCACATGATCATTGTAAAGGGTTTGCAGAAGGGGGGAAAATCTGTCCGGATGGTGGCATTAGCTAATGTCTGTTTGCAGTGCACTTCAGACAGGCTGCATGGAACAAGTGCAGCCTGACAAAACAAGGAAAGGAAAGGTTCAGTTCCCCTGTTACCTCGGGCCAGAGCAATTTCATCTGAGAAGTAATGCTGGAGAAAGGCTCTCTCTTATGATCTCTTGATAACCTCTTGTCGATTACTCGGGTTCAATACAGGAATACATTTCTACAGAAAAGCTGCCTTGCTCACTCTCAGAAAAGCCAAGGAATGATGCAATAGATCAATTGATTTGTCAAGCCTGGGCAGACAGAAACAATTTCCTTGGCTAGACTTAGTTAATGCAGATGGCCGGTTCCTTTACCCTTTAATATACTTCACACTGGCTGTGGATTACAGGAGGATGTCACTGTTTCAGTATAAGGCCCCGGGCTCTTTCTTTAGGCATTTTGAAGAAGAGATTAAACAGTACCATGAAGTCCATCCCATCGACACTGGGTGAGTGTGCCTGGATGAAGTTAGGTTAGTAACGTGCCTGTTGGGTATCATGCTAAAATGGGAATCCCGTTGCCATTTTCTGTCCAGTCACAAATGCCACATCAGCCAGTGCACACAAAGAGACAAACACAAAGAACACTGCCTGCAGATTCTTCACACCTGGAGTGCCAACCAGGGTGTGTGTCTGCAGTGCTAAGCTGTTAGAACATATGCTGATACAGACTTAGCTGCTGTCTGCCCTCTGTTCCAGGCCTCCTCCATCCTGCCCCCACTCCCTTTCTCATCTTCGTACTTTAAAGAGGAAAAAGGAAAGGGCAGATTCCCTACCCCCACAAATATAAAAAGCACAAATATAGGCAAGTGTCATTTAGGATGGAATTGCACTCTGAGCATCATAGATAGTTTCACTGTGTAGCCAACACAGCATTGAAACTAACGTGGATGGCTTAGGTCAGTCACTCACTGTGGCAAATATTAGACATGTGGGGCTGCTAGCAGCATAGAACAATGGACTGCTTTTTATCATAAACTTTTTTGTATAAGTAGGAGTTTATTCTAAGATAATGACAAATAGTACATGAGAAAGAACATAAACACTGGGCCCCTGGGTCCTACAGCCTTCCACAGCACCTCACAACCCCACCTTCCGCGGAGAGGTGTATGGCCACTCATCTTGTAGACAATGCTCCAAGTTCCTGGTATTCTATCTGGACTCCACCCCCACAGTTACCTGGCAACAGCCAGGTATGCTCCTCCCCACAGTTATCTGGCAACAGTGAGGATGGCCCAGCCCACCGTAAAGGGAGCTGCTTGCCCCCTCCTTGCTCTCTTATCCTCTTGCTTCCTTTCTTACCTCTTATTCTCTTACTCTCACACTCCCTTACCCCTCTCTTCCCCCCTCTCTCCACGTGGCCATGGCTAGCCTCTCCTTCCCCACTCTCTCCCTCTCTGCCTTTCTACAATAAACACCTTAAAACCATGGGCCATCTCTGCTCATCAGAACCTGCAGTGCTGGAGCAATGGGGCAGGTCTTCCACTAACGAGCTATGCATCTAACCTTATGCCTCCCTGCGCTCCAGCCATGGCCGCCAGCCAAACCAAGCAGCCCCACCTCCACCCATTCTCAGCTCTTCCGAGACATACAGTAGCATCTGGGATGACCAAGAGTGAGAACCTGACATTCCTGTCCTTCATACGGCCCAGGGACCCCAGAACCGGCTCTTCTGCAGTACCCGGTAGTCTGCAGTCTGTGGGATCCGAGAGTTGGAACCAGACTCTGGCAGGTCCACGGGGACCCCAGACTATACCTTTTCTCATCCCTGGAGCAGGATCCTGTGGCTTCTCACAGTCCAATGCCCATCCAGCAGTTCCATGGAGTTGCGAGCAGTCCAACTCCCCGCGTCCACTTCACCCAGTGGCCCGAACCTTGAGCAGATGAGGGACCCCATTTTTGCCCCACAGTTCTTTTGCTCTTCAGTGGCTGCTGCTCATCCCACCCATTCTATTTCCTAGGCTACACATAAAAGACCTTGTTTTCAAGCCCCTCTGGCCATTGGTATGGCCATGTGACTGAGTTCTAGTCCTAGAATGTGAGCAGTAGTGCCGTATGGCCCACACGAACCTCCCATCTTTCATCCTCCAAGCTCTTCTCTTAGATTGTAAGTACTAGGAAGTTCTGAAACTTATCAAAATGAGATGGAATAACGGCCTTGGGAAGAAAGCCATTTAGATTCTTGCCTCATCATATAAAGGAGAGCCATCTATTGATGATATAGATCACTGTGCGTGGATTCTACCTCAGGAATAAACAAACTTTTATTGTGTTCAAAGACTGACTTCTAACAACATACTCCATCTGGAAATTATGGTACAGTTGTAACCCGGGTGTCCCTCAGCAAGCTAGAGCCTCCTTGTTCCTTGATTTTGTATTTCGAAGGTCAATACGCTCTCATAAGAAAATTCAGAGCTCTCCTCAGCTCACTTTTAAAACACCGACTAACAAATGGTTTCTGAAAGACTTACAGGGAGCTTGGTCATTTGTATTTCTTTGAGCTCCTCTGATTTTTTTCTGTGTTGAATACAAGTTCAGATGTGAATAGAAAGTGAGAGTATGACTGCTTTGCTTATTCAGTGGTTACTGTAAAGTTTTTCCTTCACCTTTACTTTGAGTCTTGCTAAACGTCCACAAAATGAGTCCCTGACATTCTGTATGCATTACAATGTCCTAAGAGGATAAGGAGAAAAAGAGAACACATTCGCATTGCATCTTCCATGCTACTGCACATGCTTCAGCATCTCATGGACCTTACTCACAAAACAGTACTTAATATCAAAATTATTCAAAATTTCAAGAGAGTGCAGTTGCAGCACTTAAATCACATAGTGCTCCTTGAGCTAGGATCTCTGTGCAACTGCACAGGCTATAAAAGGCAAATTAACCATAGAAGACACCTCTCTTCTATGTTGTATAGCAACTTCCCCTGAAATGGACTGAGTCATCTATCTTGAAAGCAATCTTATTACAATTTAGGAAGTGTCCTAGTTTGTTTCCTTTGGCCATGATAAAATACTGACCAAAAGCAACTTGGGAAGGAAAGGGTTGACTTCATCTTACAACTCCTACCACTAAGATGAATTGAATGCCGTCCATCACTAAGACAAGTTAGGGCATGGATTCTCCAATAAAAGAAGTGGAGGCAGGAATTGAAGCAGAGATTGTGGAGAAATATTCTTTATTGGCTTGATTCCCTGGCTTGCTCTGCTTACATTTCTTGTACAGTTCAGACCTGCCTGCCCAAGAATGGCAGCACTTACAGTGATCTGAATCCTCACACATCAAGCCCTAACCAAGAAAATGTCCCACAAATCAGTCGGATGGAGAAAAGTTCTCATTAAATATTCCTTACTACCAGTTAACTCCAGTTTGTTGACACAAACAAACCAGCACAGCAAGTAAACAATTCACAAGTACCAGGAAGACCTGAAACTTAGCAAATTTACAAGGCTCCTCCTTCACTAAGGTTGTATGAACAGGAAGGACTGCTGTGGAGAGGAGACTCCCTGACTTTTGGAGAGGCTTAGAAGTCATCCAGAGAGCTTTAGGGATGGAGCTTTCATAAATCATTACCAGCGTTGTTCTGGACTTTTCAGTGACGTAGCTACCTTTGAGTCATCCATGCTCCAGTAAGTAACCACTCACCCCTACTACTGTAAATAGCCCCAATAAATTGAGTCACCAATTGAGTTTTGGTAGAATCAATCCTTTAGTGTGTGATTTGTGCCCTATCTGGGACGAGTAAATACCTGTTTTTGTGTTCTGCCCAGGAAAAGTCAAACACCATCCCGACACCAGTGGGCAGAGCAAATAAGTAAGGCCTGCAAAAAGGGAATTACTGAGGAGGGATTAACAGAGACTCTGCTTAATTCAAAGTCCTTTTCATTCTTCCACTGATACTGAAGATGTTTTTGGGAGGCAAGTTTCCTTTGGGGACTGTGACTCAGTGCTGAATCATGCTTCTGGCCTCAGGAGGGACAAAAGTATATCTAGAAGCTGGTACACTGGTAGACAGGTTACAACTTTCAGATTTGGAGCTAGGATTCCCATACAGCAATGAACATCAAGTTGAGTGATTGATCTCTGCTATTTAGTATCCTTGGTCCATTATGGCACTAGACTGTACTTTTCTCCAGCCTTTTGCCTTTGAAGCCTTATAGATTCAAGCCATTCCCATTTACCTTCCTTCTTCCCTCTTGGATGGCCTTTGACAACAGAAACCAGTTCCCACTTATTAGTCAAAGAATTTTGTCTTACTTGAATCACTACTAGTTGATTATTTGTCCTGGTAGATCAAAGTGTCTCATCAAAATGATTTGCCTAACAAAAGAAGCTGGATTATTTACTTAAAGAATTTAATTGTCCATATTTTCATATTTTTCTCTCTAGTTCTTTGATACCTGACATTCTTGATATACAAACCTCCATAACCCACATCTCCCTATGTGGGTTTGAGTTCTTTTAGAGATCTTTAAAGACATATATATATATATATATATATATATATATATATATCACATATTCAAATACAAATGTATATACCCATTTTCTAAAATAATATTGTCTAACATAATTAGACATTGGTTAAAATGGGAAGCATTTTATCAGTAACAACTACTGTAGGGAAAGCTGAGCTTCATACAAATTCCCATGGGATAGTTGGTCTTGAAAAAGGAAACAATGAATAAGTAGAGAGCAGGGCAAGTAGAGGCTCAGTGCAGAGAGAAGTGAAACATCACAATAGAGTGGTTAATGGCATTGTGATTAGAAAGCTATGTCCCCTAGTTGGCAATTGTGTCAGTTAGAACTCTAACCTACTGAAGCTGCAGAGAGGCCAGCTCTGGCCTTGATGAGTGCTTTTCAAAGAAATGTCTTTCAGGGCACAAGGAGATTTTCTAGCATTATTGGGGATTTAAAGCCACGAATGTAAGTTCTTTATTTTTAATCTCTTTAAGTTATTCTTATCTTCTAAGTAAATTTATTGTACATATTTAATATATACATGATTCTATGAGATGCAAAGTATATTTGTATATATAATAAAATGTTAATACAGTGAAATAAATTAGCAGTATCATCTCATATATTGCCTATTTTAATTTTGGCAATATCAGTTGTCTCAGAAGCAGAAAACCAGAGTATATCACTCTTTTATTAATCATGGTCCTCATGTTGAATAGGCAGAATGAATACATCTAAGCCTTTTCCACAGTTCTAAGAAAGTTCTAAGAGAGGAAGGATCATACCTGAATATTTCATCAGAACAAAAAGTAAATTTTCTTAGGGACTCTGAGTTTCCTATAGTAGGAATCTAAGAGAAATGCAGTGTTACTTGGAGAGATGTTTCAGAGGTTAAGAGCTCTTTTAGAGGTCCTGAGTTCAATTCCCAGCAACCACATGGTAGCTCACAAACCATCTGTATGGGATCCAATATCCTCTTTTAGTGTAGCTGAAGATAATGACAGTATACTCACATATATAAAATAAACGAATTTTAAAAAACATGAATGTTCTACATGGACATAAAAATCTTTTTCTCTACATCTATGTTTTCAATGAACTTCCAAACATCATACTACAGCTATGTTCTAACTTATAAAAGAGAAGTGCCATGCTGCATATGTAACAATGATTACATTACCTCAGAAGCTCATAAACACTTTCTTCAGAGGTGGGATCTATAGGAAAATGATCATTGATTTGGAAGTCTAAAGGGCAGATTCTTGCCTCCTTTGAACCACAGGCATCTGTATGCTGACCCTGCGAAAACACTTTACAAAAGATTTTGCCTTAATGATGCAAGTCTCTGCTTAATCATAGCTGATTCTCCAGCCCTAGATGGCCAGCATCAATTGTTTTAGCAAAGTAATGGTTTCATTTCAGTGGTACCAGCCTCTTGTTAATTACATCCAATTCTTCATTCCCAGCTGACCAGAACCACACTTTTAATTCAAAACATTATAAAAATAGCCCTCATAGAGGAGTTGCTTACGTCAGAAACTTTACAAGTTCAACCCTTGCCATGCATATTGCTCTCAGCATTATCTTCCAAGCCACCAAAGAACAATCACTAAGCTCTGAACACTTAATGGGTGTTCCAGCCCAAATTTCAAATGCCACCACAATATTCCTCAAAACAGATGATCAGGTCAATCACAGAAAAACTCCATGACTTGGTACAAATTTTTAGATTAGGTATAGTTTCTATTGCCGTGATAAAACACCTCTAAAAGCAGCTTGGGGAGTAAAGGGTTTATTTTATTGTATAAGTCAGGGCAGGAATTCAAGGCAGAGACAGTTGCAGAGGCCATGAAGGAGTGCTGCTTACTTGTTTGCTCCTCATGGCTTGCTTGTCCTCATTCATTATTGAACCCAGCACTGCCCACAATGAGCTGGGCTCTCCCAATCACCAATTAAAAAAATATTCTACAGGCCATTTTCTCTATTAAGATCCTTTCTTCCTGGATAAACTTAGCTTTTGCTAACTAGGCAACACAACTACCAAAGATAAAATGAAATAGACTAAACAACTTAAATAGACTCATAATATCCAATGCATAGAAGTAATTTTAAATATCCAAACTAGAAAAGCCCAAGGACAGATGGATTTAGTACAGAATTCTATGAGACCTTCAAAGAAGAACTAACACCAATACTCATCAAATTATTTCATAAAATAAAAAATGAAGGAACATTTACAAATTTGAGTACCCTAACTAGAAGAAAACCCAGCAAAAAATAAAATTACAGGCTAATGTCTCTGATGAATGTAGATGCAAATATTCTCAATAAAATATTTTCAAAGTGAATTCAAGAACACATCAAAGTGATTATTCAGTATGAACAAACTATGAGTCTATAGATAGACTCAAGAACAGAAACCAAATGAACATCTCATCACATACCGAAAGGACCTTTGACAAAATCCAACATCCTTTAGTGAAAAAAGAAATTATTATAGGATCTAAGAAAACAGGAGATATATCTTAATATAATAAAGGCAATAAATCAAACCCACAGCCAACAATTTGCTAAGAAAAACTTAAAGCATTTCACACCAAAATCAGGAAAAAGATAAGGTTGTCCACACCCCAACCTGCCCATATTGTGCTGGAAATCTTAAGTAAGGCTGTAAAAATAAATGAAGAAGATATGAAGATGTGATAAGTGAAGGACATACATAGATATATGTCTGGAAAATCAAGGCATTCTTATTTACAGATGGTATTAGATGATATTATTTAGTACATTACAAATGATACCAAAAATCTCTCACAGATGATAAACGCACTTAGCAAAATGGGAGTATACAAAATTAAAGCTCAAAATCAGTAGCCCTTCCTATATAGAAGTGAAAATCAGAGAATCAGAGAAACAATCGTATTCACAATTGCATCAAAAGCTTCTAGAATAAATTTAATCAAATAAATGAAAGACCTGTACAATGAAAAGTTTAAGACACTGAAAAAGAAGTTGAAGATGATATCAGAAATAAAATACTTTCCATGAGTTTTGATAGAAAGGATTAATATTGTGAAATGGTTATCCTTCCAAAAACAATCTACCAATTCAGTGCAATCCCAACCAAAATCTCAACACAATTCTTCATGGAAATTAGAAAAATAATCTTGAATTTTAAACAAAAAGATAAAAGACTCAGAATAGCCCAAACCATCATGAACAATAAAAGAACAGCTGGAGGTATGACCATCTGAAGTATCAAGTTTATAATATAGAACTGTAGTAATAAAAACAGCCAGATACTGGCATAAAAGCATACACTCTAATCAGTGAAATAAAACTGAGGAAGTACATAGCCCACACCAACGCAGTCAACTCATCTTTTACTAAAAGACCAATAATGAATGTAGGAAAAAGAGAGTATCTTCAACAAATGATGCTGGTCAATGAAAGACTGAATTAAAAGAATATAAATACTTATCACCCTGTAAACAAACAACAAAAACTCCAAGTGGATCAAGGACTTCAAATAAGACCTGATACCCTGAACCAGATGGAAGAGACGGAGTAAGGACTATATTCGAATTCACTGGTGCAGGAAAGGGCTTTCTGATTAGGACTTTCCACATTACAATGGAAGATATGTGTAGCTGCAAAGAAAAATAGTATCACCTACACCCGAAACTTAGTATCACTTTTAAGAGAAAATAATGCCTGATAAGACCCACTTCATAAACACAGCAGTCCCTTAAGACACCCAATCTGTCTTCTGAGGCCTCACCCTGACTCTGTGCTCTGTGGCAGTCTATCTATACCTACACTTTCCTCACTGCTCCAGGAGCCAAGAGCAAGCATGCTACAGAACAGAAGCTTGGCAGTCAGGTCAATCCTGGGTTTTGAACAAGGCGGTAAACAAAGTCAGACATGGTTGACAAGACTGAGGCAAAGCAGGTTTGTTGCAAATTTGAGACTAGCCTAGGCTACTGGACACAAACTTTTTTTGTCAACTTTACATAAACTAGAGTCATCAAAGAAGGAGAAACAACAGTTGAGAAAATGCCACTAGGTCTGGCTGTGCACAAGCCTGCAATGCATTTTCTTAATTAGTGATTGGTGGGGTGGGATCACCCCTGGGCAGGTGGTCCTGGGTTGGATAAGAAAGCAGGCTAAGTGAGCCATGGAGAACAAATCCTGTTTCAGTTCCCATCCTGATTTTCTTCAAAATGAGCAGTGGTGAGGAAATTTAAGGCAAATAAACCTTTCCTGACTTGCTTTGGTCATGGTGTTTCATCACAGCCATAGTGACCCTAATTAAGACAGCTACTTTCTGAGTGTCAAGCTAGTTTGGCTTCCAAAGTGAAACTTTGTCTCAAAGGAAGGGAAATGGAAAGCTGATTTTTGTTACTATGCATTTTAATCTACACTGAGAATAATTTTTTTTAGCATACTTTAGACTTGTTTCATCATTCAACAATTATAAGGAGTATATTATTTTTTCAAAATTGTTCATGTAGCAGTTTCATCGATGATATTTCATACTCTTATAGATACCTGAATTTTTCTTTAATTTTGGGCAAATCACTTGCTCTTCTTAGTGATATTTCCTTGCTCATGCTGTCTCTCTGTGTGTACAGGAGTTTCCTGTGGGCTACACTGCCCTCGTCCACAGGCACAACCACCATCTCTCCCTTGCTATAATCACATCCTTTCAGCTATATCTTCCCCTCAACTACATGAGAGAGACACATTTTCTATCCAACGTGAGGCAGGAAATCAGCTCAAGAGGGCCAGTGACTAGCATTTTTGAGTAATAAAATATAATAGGGTATGATGGTGTAACTGTAGTTTTCAGTGGAATTACTGGAAGGGCTCTGCATTAAGCATAAAGTATGTTTCTTACATTGAGTCATAGTCAACAAATTTAAAAGCCAATTTAGTAAGATAAACAAATTATACAAGAATTGCAAAGTCTTGGAGATAACATTTGAATGTTGCGCTCCAATATTAGTTCTCATGAGTGTTCATTCTGTGTCCAAGTAAAAATTGAGGCCCCCAGGATTGGATTGGGTCTTGTTTGACTCTGGGACCCATTTCATTACTGAGACTTCAGAATCATCTGATGTTAACGATGAAACGAAATTTAAGGTGAAGAACCTGAGTTTCCCAGTAAGGTTCTTTATTTCCATGTCCCACATCTATCCATGGTCTCTTTTCAGTCTGTTTCTTTCTCCATAGCTAACCTCTGCTTTGCTCTTTCTTGATAGGAAACGTTGGCTCCAGCCACTACCTCAAGGATCCCACTGTGCCTCTTTACACATTGTTGTTCTCCATTTCTCAGCATCCTTTAAGATTTGATTACTACTGAAAATCCTGTGGGCAGCTCTGCCAAGCCCCATGTGATGCTCCAGGGCTCTTATGGGCATCCTTTCTCTTGGCCTCACAGAATTTGATTGGTAGATTCACCTGCATAGCAACAATGGCATCGATTTGTCCTTTACAATAGACCTGCTCTTGGGACCCCTGGACATGAGCTAGGCTCCTTTATCTTGGAATTACCCAGGTTTGTCAAGGCAAGATCTGAATGAGATGCCTAGTAACGTTGTAAATATGAATAAAAACTGTGTGAAAAATAAGGACTGTAAAGGTTTACTTATTGGGCAGCTCATAATACATCCTTACTCGCCTTCATAAGAGTGAGGACAGTTTGATTAGGATATGTAGGATCTTCAGCTTTATTACAGAACTGGAAGGGAAGACAGAGACACAGTACATACATGCATCGTAGGCATCTCAAGTGAAGACTGCATGCAGTAGCTTGTCTTACATGGGCCAGCCACTTCAGATTTATAGTTGTTTACCAACCTTGCTACATGGGAGGGAGGGTGCTAGTGGGGCTCCAATATGACCACAAATCCAATAGAGTCTGTCTTGGGTGATTAATAATTTGTGAAATTATTCAAGAAATGAACTTTTTAGTAGCTCTGAGGATTGAGAATGATAGAATTGAGAAATAGCTTTTGTTCTGAATTTTCTGCAAGGCTTTCTTTCTATTCATGTCCTTGCCTGCCATCTCTCTGGCTACTCCCACCCAGTGACAACCCTGTCTTTGTTTTTCTCATAAGCAGGTTCTGTTGCCCACTGACCCTAATCTAGAGTCTGTGGAGCAACTTCCATCCTGCCTGCAGAGCCACAGGGTCTAACTCCGATGTCAATCAGAGTGGCCCCTCCCTTGTAGCTACACCATTCACCCATGTCTCAAGGCAAGTCCCCTATGAGCTGTCTCTCCCATTTTTGACAACTTCAATTGAGTGCTACTTGCTGGGATCACTAGGAACTCAACCAACTACAAACCCCTCTGGTGGGAAAGTCACACAAACCCCAAAACAGAAAAGGAAAAAGAACATGAGTACCAGGAAAATCCCCACTATAGATACAGAGGTTCAGTAGTGACATGTATACTTTTTTGAGTTCCTGAGAAGCAGAACAACTGAAGTCATTAAAATTACTGTGCAACCAGGAACAGATGTCCAAAAGGTATTGAGGAGAACATTATAATGGTACCCAATGGAGTCTGGTGGTGGATTCATTTTGTTTTATAAAAAAAAAATTCTTTCAGTTTTTACTGGACAGCCCACTTGATACCAGGGAGTGTGCCCAGCAGATTTAACTTCGAAATTCATGTTCATTTTGAGGCATCAGAACTCAACAAAGGGCCTAGGCCAGGCTTCTCTCCATACCTCTTATCAGCCAATGGAACTTGAAGGCTTTCTTATGTGTTTCAAATCTTTTCTTCCGTTCTGTAGAACTTCCCCATTCCTTCATAGGAGGAACCAGCCCATAAGTGGCTAGGCCTGAGACTTAACTCTTCGGCTTCAGCTGTTAAAGCTTGAGGTCTAGGGCTGTAACCCCAAGTAGACTCAGAAGACAAAGGACAGTCAGGAGATGGTGTCCACAATGACATCTCTCGACCTGAATATAGTGGTGGCACACGCCTTTAATCCCAGCACTTGGGAGGCAGAGGCAGGTGGATTTCTGAGTTCGAGGCCAGCCTGGTCTACAGAGTGAGTTCCAGGACAGCCAGGGCTATACAGAGAAACCCTGTCTTGAAAAACCAAAAAGAAAAAAAGAAAAGAAAAGAAAATGTCCTAACAGAACAAAACCACGAACATCCAAAACCTATAAGAGGTAAAAGTAGGCATCCAAATCTTTAAATATATCTATACATATGAGGCAAAAAAAAAAAAAAAAAGACCCAACCTCAATAGTGAAGACAACAGTGATGGAGTGAGTTTTGCGTGGATGAAATGAGGAAGAAGAAAAAGCCTTTCCTACAAGCTAAGAAGTACAAACTGGTAAAGAATGTTTCATAAGAAACCTCAGCATACAAAAATAACAAGTCTATAAAAGTGTTTGTAGCCATTATACTCAAAACAGACGGAACAAGACACAGACTAATAGCATTCAAGACTACAGACATACAAAATTATATTCAACAGTATGTAAAGAGAATCGTGTAACACAGCCAAATCTAGTTTACTGTGCGGAAAAAAAGCCTAGTTCAAAGTCTATTTGAAAAAGTTCAGGCAGTATGGGTGATCATTTGAACAGATTGAACAGAAAACACATGATGATCATATGAATCCATGCTTAAAATCCTTAAAATTCAACATTCATGATTTAAAAGCTAAGAATATGTGTAACATTGAGTAAGCAATCTCATAAGCACACATCGTAAAAAGCATTAGAATCCCCCTCTTTTTGTTTCCAGTTTGGGAATGTACAACCTAATTACTGGAAATAATACACATGTTCAATACCAGGGCACTCTTAAAGAAAACAATAGTAAGATTCATTATGTTTAAATTCTCATTTAAATAAGAAATGTAGTTGTTGACATGAAGAAAATTATTCCTGGAAATATTTAAGAGAAAATAGTTTGTACACATTTATGAACAGTATTTTTATTTTAAAAGCTATATGCACAAAGTATCAAGAAGAATACATTGAGCTGTAAATGTTAGTTATATTCAGACTAGACTTACTGATAAGGATATTTGAGAACATTCTGGGTAGGTTTATTTTTTTAATCTTTGAACAATAAAATGACTTACTATATGATAAAAAAATGTTTAAAAATAAACAAAATTTCCAGCTTGAGAGTTATTTGTTACTGAAAGCAAAGACTTGAGAAACTTAATTTAAAAATAAAGTCAGAGACGTGCTTAAATCTAGAAAACATTTATTCTCCTCCAAGAAGTCAGATATGGAAATTTGTATTAAAATGGTAATCCACAGTTGCTTAAGAAAACAGTATAAAACCCAGTGTATGAAAATTTGTTTAGATTTATGAATTTGACTGTGATGCCAAAATGATTTTAGTGCTGATTAGATAAATTAACACAGAAAAAAATACCTTTAAATTAAAACAGCTTATTTCCATGAGTATACACATCTGTCAAACCTTATCAAACTAAAGTTAAATTCTGCACATTTTGCTATATACAGCATAACCCAGAAAGGTGAGGGCAGATAAAAAGCATGCATATAAATGACACAAATAGCCTTCCCTTTTGTTTAAAAATTTCCATGCATTTTTAAGTCTACTACATTGATTCAATTACAAAGTAAGCAGTGAGATCACTTCTGCTGTGATGGAGTGGTTGGTACCTCGGGAACATTCCACCAGAAATAATTACAAAGACTGAGCAGAAGAAAACAGCTCACCTGAAGGCATTGGAAACTGAGTTTCCTTGGCTCTAGATGAGGGAAAGTCTTCTGAGGAAACCATCCCCCAAGATATTGACAGTCTTTAAATTGTGGGACTACATAAGAGGAAAGTGACTTCAGAAAGGGCAAATATTCAGCAGAAATTTCAATTTGAGATAATACCAGAGAGAAAAAGATGTGTTGAAGACATGAATGCTGGGCGGGGCCCTGGCAAAGTTCTTGGCTTCTATTTGAAACTCTCAAAGGATGCCGGTAGCAAGTGAAGATCAGTGCCAGCACTAACCTGAATGCAGAGGACTTCTCCTTCTCATCTGTTCAACAAAGAGCAGAAGAAAACAATAGCATGCAGGAAAACACCATTTTTCTATTTTTATCCAGTTCAGTATTAGTGGAAGTTTAGCAAGCATGTCAAGAAATAGGAAGAAATCAGTGCAGATTTAAGAGATTAAAAAGCCCAGAAAATAGAATAACAATCAGAGTACTGTAAGTATATAATTTATCAAATATCAACTTTGAGGCAGCTTTAGCTATAAAATCAAACCAAACCAAAACAAAACAAAATGAATTAAATGTAGAGAATTTCCTCACAGTATCAGAATGTACAAGTAAGCTCAAGTGGAAATCCTTGAAATTTGGATTAGAAATTCATGGGCTCTATTAGTTCAGCAGACTCCTATAGACTAAGTTTAGAAACATAGCTGACACTGAAGAAGGAAGCAGATACCAGAAAGCTGGTCAGCAGAAGATATCCAAATTGAAAAGGAAACGAGGGGAAAAGGGAAATAAAAATTAGAAAAACAAAAGCAAACAATCCCAAAACCTCAGGAAATATGTAATTGATGTCAAAAACTGAAGGATGAGCATAGGCGGATGCAATATTTGAGTACATTATCAAAACTAATTTCCAAAACTGATGATAAAAAAAATCAAACATCAACAACAAAAATAAGTAAACATAAAAAATGTCAGGTTCTCAAAGTCCAGCAGCCTCTGAGTAGGATCCACACCATGAAAGCCAGCTCCAAATAAATTGTAGGAAACTGTAGACACAAAAACATCTTCACAGCAGTCAGAGAATAAAAGAGGCATTCCATCCAAATGAAATACAATTCGTCTGTAGCTGTTCTCAATAGAAACTGGAATTCAAAACACAGTGGGACAGTGTCATTAAAAAGCTGAAAAAAAATAACTGACAGCTTAGGACATTTCTTTCAATACAGAGATTTGATGGGTATGCAAAACCCGGTAGAATCAACACAAGCACATTCACATGTGTTAAGGTAAACCTTCAGGCAGAGTAAAAATGATTCCACAGGAACTGTATTAATAATGGCAGAAGAACCTGAATTCAGGTTAACCTCAGTGAGTGTCATATAAACTAATGTTAATGTTTATGACATTCAATATATTATATGTGACGCATATAAAATTCAATATATTATATATGATATATTTAGGCAGCAGACATAATGAAGCATTTAATGGATGTCCTTGAAACACTAGAATAAGAGGAAGGAGAAGCCAAATTGGGTTAGTAATGTAAACGGTCTTTATATCAGATGAAACCTGACATCAGTAGGAATTAATGCTTATCACAATCTTTAGATCAATAGCTCTCAACCAAGGGCACGTTTGCTCTCCGAGGGACATTTTGAAATGTCTAGAGACTGCAAATGTCACACTCAGTGGTGGGAGGTGGGAGTAGTGAGACTTCAGAGGGCATTTACTGGGTCGAGGTAGAAGGTACCACTTTACATCCTGTAGAGAACACTGCAGCCCTACCAACAAATTCACCTAGCCCAACATCTCAGCACTCCTGAGGCTGAAAAGCAATTTATTCATCCAAAAAGAAAGAGGAAAGGGTTTCAAATAACTAATGCTGGAGAGAAACACAAAACAAGAATAACATATTAGTATCAAAACTCTGATCCCTCAGCGGACGCAGCCTTTCCAGTAGGCTTTATCTTAATGCAGGCTCACTTCCACCTGGCTCTGCGCATCACGGGGATCTCAACTTGTGGCTTGTGAGCCCTTTGGGGATCAAGTATCAGATGCCTCGCATGTCAGCCATTTACATGGTGATTCTTCACAGTAGCAAAATTACAGTTAAGAAGGAGCAACAAAAATAATTTTATGGTTGGGTGCAGAGAAAAATCTCTTATGTACTGTATGTATGCAACATTTGTCAATGAAAGCTGACCTTAGCTGGCACAGGAAATAGAAGGTAGGATATCAAACAGGAGTAAGGATTCTAGGAGAGAGGCAGGCAGGGGAGGAGTTGACCCTCACAGACAGGAGGATTGTGGCATGCAGCTAAGGACCAGGAAACTAGCCACGTGGCAGAACTTCAATTAGGATTAGTGGGTTATTAATTTAAGAGCTACTGGGGAACCAGCCAAAGCTAATTGGCCAAGGTATTTGTTAATATGTATTTTGAGTTGATATTTCAGAAGCTTGAGGCCAGGAGGTAAACTCAGATTTTAGAGTTGGGGGTCACCACAACATGAGGAAGTATGTGAAAGGGTTGCAGCATCAGGAAGGTTGAGAACCCCTGGGAGGGAGCAAATGAGGACCTCACCTGTCACTCCACGTGTTATTGGAAGGCTGCAGCCTGCCTGAAATCTTCATTGAAGGTTCTTTTTTTTCCTCCTAGAAGCATGAAGTTTTTCATTTGATGTCATTACAAGCTAACAAAGTTAGACATATGGGCGGTGTTTCAATTCGTTTTTGTTTTTAAAAAGCTACTATTAATATAGTTTGTGATTGACAAGTCATAATTATATATATCAATATGGTGTATTGCGATACTTTGATATGTGCTGTTTATTCACTTTGCAGCCTGATCAAAGATCGCCTCCTCCCTCTCCTTCCAGCCCCACTCTTATGCCTCTACCTTACCCGCCTTTCCCCTTCTCCTCAGAGAATAGGAGGCTTTCCATGGGTACCAAAACCCTTGGTACATCAAGTCACAGCAGGATTAAGCACATCCTTTCCTACTGAGGTCAGGCAAAGCAGCCTAGCTGTGGGAAAGAGATTCAAAGGCCCACAACAGAGTCAGAGGCAACCCCCCTCCAATTGTTGGGGACACACATGAAGATCAAGCTGCACATCTGCTACGTATATGTGAAGCGTCTAGGTCCAGCTTATGCATATGCTTTGGTTGGTGGTTCAGTCTCTGTTAGCCACCCTGGACCCAGGTCAGTTTACTCTGTATGTCTTCTCGTGGTGTTCCTAACCACTCCAGCTCCCTCATGTCTTCTCCCAACTTTTCCACAAGACTCTCTAAGCTCTGCCCATTGTTTGCCCGTGGGTCTCCGAATCTGTTTCCATTAGTTACTGGATGGATTTTCTCTGAAGATGGTTATGATAGGCTCCCATCAGCAAACATGGCAGAATATCCTAATAGTATCGGGGGTTGGCTCTCTCCCGTTGAGATGGATCTCAAATTGGGCCAGTTCATCTTTATCCCTGCACGTCTTACAAGTAGGACAAATTTTGGGTCAAAGGTTTTGTGGGTGGGTTGGCGTCCGCCTTCCTCCACTAGAAGTCCTGCCTGGCTACAGGAGGTGGCCTCTTCAGGCCATATTCTCCGCTCTTAGGAATCTCAGCTACAGTCACCCCCAAAGGCTCCCAGGAGTCTCTCCCACGGTAGAGCTTCGCCATCTTACCTAATTCCTTTCTCTCCCAGCCTTCCCCAATCCCCACACCTTATCTCCATCCTGTTTCCTTCTCCACTCCCTCTCCCCTCCAGTTCCCTCCTTCCATCTATTTTATATGACTATTTTATTTCACCTTCTGAGAGATTCAAGCATCCTTCTTTGGTCCTTCCTTGCCATTTTGCTTCTTTGGGTCTGTGGATTGTTAGCATGATTATCCTGTATATTATGGCTAGTATCCGCTTATCAGTGAGTACATACCATGCATTTTCTTTTGGGTCTGGGTTACCTCACTCAGGATGATATTTTCTAGTTTGATCATTTCTCTGCAAATTTTATGATATTCTTGTTTTTAATAGTTGAGTTGTATTCCATTGTGTAAAGTATACCATATTTTCTTTATCCATTCTTCAACTGAAGGACATCTAGTGTTGGGTCCAGGATGGAAGCTGAGAAAACTCTTTTCAGAGATAGAGGCTTGAAATGAAAGGTTTACTTTCTGCAAGAGCAAAGAGACAGGGATCTGAACTGTGCCCCAAAGGGAGATTGGATAACATTTTTAAAGGATGGGAACACAAGAAAAGGGGTAACAGACTGGGATGTTGTATTAACTAATCATATTTTGACATAAAGGGTTAACACTGGTGACTGGGCCTTATGCAGGTGACCTGGTTTCAGGGTCCTTGAGTCAGCTTTTGCAGTCAGGTTCCCTCCTGGACTCTGATCTGGAATCTAGACTGATAATGGAACAAAGGAGTGGGCAAGCAGCAGGTAGCCAATTAAGTCAAGATAGGCAGCACATTTATGACTTGTGTGCCTTAGTTATAGAACAGGATAACAGCAACTTCCCTCTTCACATCCTTTACTGGTTAACAGACAAACATGAAACATCTGAAGAATCTGGATAGGAGTTGAGTTCCAGGGCCTAGGAACATGAATTCAGTTTTGTCCCAGCCAGCAAGGTGGATTTTGTTCCTGAGAAGGCTAAACTCAGCAAACTATCTCCTATCACTAGGTTGTTTCCAGTTTCTGGCTAATACAAATAAAGCTGCTGTGAACATAGTGGAGCAAGTGTCCTTGTGGTATGGAGGAACATCTTTGTGTATATGCCCAGGGATGGTATAACTGGGAATTGAGATAGAACTTTTCACAATTTTCTGAGAAACTGCCAAATTGATTTCCAAAGTAGTAGTACAAGTTTGCACTCCCACCAGCAATGGAGAAGTATTCTACTTGCTCCATTTCCTCAACAGCATGTTCTGTCACTTGAGTTTTTGATCTTAACCATTATGACAGTGTAAGATAGAATCTCAGAGTTGTTTTGATTTGCGTTTCCCTGATGACTAAGTTCACTGAACAGTTCTTTAAGTCTCTCTCAGCTATTAATGATTCCTTTGTTGAGAACTCTCTGTTTAGCTCTGTATCTCATTTTTAAATTGGGTTATTTGGTTTGTTAGTATAATTTCTTGAATTCTTTAATCTATTTTGGATATTAAGTCTCTGTCTGAGGTATGGTTGGTAAGGATCTTTTCCTATTCTGTAGGCTGTCTTTTTGTCCTAGCGACAGTGTCCTTTGCCTTACAGAAGCTTTTCAGTTTCATGAGGTTCCGTTTATTAACTGTTGATTGTAATGCCTGAGCTGTTGGTGTTCTGTTCATTGTATCTGGTTTTTTGTTGAGGTCTTTGATTCACGTAGACCTGCATCCATGGGGAAAGGATGCAAAACGGGAAGTTATCATTATCCTGATATGCAACTAAGCACACAAGTCATAAATGTGCTGCCTGTCTTGACTTAATTAACTACCAGAAGCTTGTCCACTACTTTGTCCCCTTATCTAATTTTGGTGCAGGTTAATAAATATGATCTGTTTTCATTTTTCTACATGCAGATATTCCTTTAGACCAGCACCAAGCACCATTTATTGAAGATTCTCTCTCCTTTTCCATTGTATGGTTTTGGCTTCTTTGTCAAAAATCACATTTCTGTAGGTATGTGGGTTAATTTCTGAGTCTTCAATTCTATTCCATTGATCAATCTGTTTGTTTTTATGCCAATACCATGTGGTATTTATTACTATTACACTGTAGTAGAGTTTGAAATTAGGGATGGTTATACTTCCAGAAGTTGTTATATTGTACAGGACTGTTTTAGGTTCCCCCTCCGCATATGAAGTTGAGAATTGCCCTTTCAAGGTCGGTAAAGAATTGTGTTGGAATTTTGATGGGAATTGGATTAACTCTGTACATTGCTTTTGATAAGATGGTCCTTCTTACTATGTTAATCCTGCCGATCTATAAGCATAGGAGATCTTTCCATCTTCTGATATCTTCTTCAATTTCTTTCTTCAGAAACTTGAAGTTTTTGTTATATAGGTCTTATACTTGCTTGGTTAGAGTTACATCAAGATATTTTATATTAATTGTGGCTATGGTGAAATGTGTTGTTTTTTGAATTTCTTTTTCAAGTCTGTTTATCATTTGTATAAAAGAGAGCTACTGATTTTTTGTTGTTATTGTTAATTTTTTATCTAGCCACTTTTCTAAAGGTGTTTATCCACTGTAGGGGTTCTCTGGTAGAATTTTGGGATCACTTATGTATACTATCAGATCATCTGTGAATATACTTTGACTTTTTCCTTTCCAATTTGTATCACCTTAATCTCCTTTAGTTGTCTTATTTATCTAGCTAGAACTTCAAGTACTATATTCAGTAGACATGCAGAGAGTGAGCAGCCTTGTCTTGTCCCTGATTTTGATGGAATTGCTTTTAGTTTCGCTCCATTTAACTTGATGTCAACTATTGGTTTAGTGTATATTGCCTTTATTGTCTCTAAATATGTGCCTTGAACCCCTTATCTCTCCAAGGTTTTTAGCATAAAGGAGTATTGGATTTTGTCAAAGGCTTTTTCAAAATCTAATGAAATGATCATTGTGGTTTTTTTCTTTCAGTTTGTTTATATGGTAGATTATGTTAATGCATTTTCATGTACTTAAAACATGCCTGCCTCACTGGGACGAAGCCTACTTAATCATGGTGGATGATGTTTTTCGATGTATTCTTGGATTTGGTTTGCAAGTATTTTATTGAGTATTTTTGCATCAAAGTTCATAAGAAAAATTGGTCTCAAATTCTCTTTCTTTGTTGATTATTTGTGTGATTAAGTATCAGGGTGACTATGGCCTCATAGAATGAGTTTAGCAATGTTCCTTCTGTTTCTATTTTTATGGAATAGTTTGAAGAGTATTAGTATTAGCTCTTCTTTGAAAGTCTGGTAGAATTCTCCACTAAAACCATCTAGCCCTGAGTTTCTTCTGCTTAGGAGATTTTAATAACTGCTTCTATTTCCTCGGGAGTTATAGGACTATGTAAATTGTTTACCTAATTTTGATTTAACTTTGGAAAGTAGTATTATCAAGAAAATCATCCATTTTGTTTAGTTTTTAAAATTTTGTTGAGTACAGGCTTTTGAAGTTAGAGCTAATGAATCTTTTGATTTACTCAGTTTCTGTTGTTAATGTTCCACTTTTCATTTCTGATTTTGTTAATTTGGATAGAGTCTTTCTGCCTTTTAGTTAGTTTGGCTAACTAAAAGTTAAGGGTTTGTTTTGTTGATTCTTTGTATTGTTCTCTGTTTCAAATTTATTGATTTCTTCCCTGAGTTTATTTCCTGCTGTCTATTCCTCTTGGGTATGTTTACTTCTTTTTGTTTTAAAGCTTTCAGGTATAGTTAACCTCCATAAGTTGGAATTTTCTTTAGAGTATCTTCTGTAGGGTTGAATTTGTGGACAGATATTGTTTAAATTTGGTTTTGTCATGAAATTTATTGTTTTCCCCATATATGCTGTTTGAAAGTTTTGCTAGGTATAGTTGTCTGGGCTGGCATCTGTGATCTCTTAGAAATTGCAAGTCATCTGTCTAGGCCCTTCTGGCTTTTAAAGTATCTGTTGCAAGGTCTGGTTTAATTCCTATAGGTCTGCTTTCATAAGTTACTTGGCCTTATTCCTTTGCTGCTTTTAATACTTTTTTATTTTTTTTCTGCACATGTAGTATTTTGAGTATTATGTGGCAGGATCTTTTCTGATCCAATCTGTTTTGTGTTCAATAAACTTCTTTAACACCTATAGATATCTCCTCTTTCTTTAGGTTAGGAAATTTTTCTTCTATGATTTTGTTGAAAATATTTTCTGGGCCTTTGAGATGGAAATCTTCTTCTTCTATTCCTATTATTTGTAAGTTTGGTCTTTTCACAGTATCCCAATTTTCCTGGATATTTTGTGTTAGAAACTTCTTAGAATTAATATTTTCTTTGACTAATGTATCAGTTTCTTTTATTGTATCTTCTATGCCTGAAATTCTTTCTTCTATCTCTGTATTCTGTTGGTAATGCTTACCTCTGTTATTCCTAGTTCTCTTACCTAGGTTTATCCATCTCAGTTTATGTTTTCTTTATTGCTTTTATTTTCATTTTCAGGTCTTGAATACTTTTATCCATTCTCTTCACTTGTTTGATTGTATTTTCCTGTGCTTCTTTTCCTCTATAAAGCCCTCTATCATCTTCATAAGACTGTGTTTAAGGTAATTTTCTTGTGCTTTAGCTGTCTTAGAGTAACCAGGGATTTCTGGGTTCTGGTGGTGCTGCATTGCCCTGGCTCTTATTATGCTGGCCTTTAGCTATCTGATTGTCTTTGATATTGGCAAGCCTGATAATCGCTGATGGAAACAGGCCTCTTGTAGTCCCAGATAACAGCAGGTCTCTGGTAGCCCCTGATTGTAGCAGGCTTCTGGGAATGCAGGAAGAGCTGTGGGCCAGGCAATGGAGAACAAAAAGGACAGGGCAGAATTCTCTGCTACAGGACCTACCTGGAGGAGACATAGAAGGAAGTCTGGGAATGCTGTACAAACTCAACCTACTTCCATTCTCTCTCTCTCCTTCTTGGGTATGGTGGAAAATCTAAGCCAGTTTCTTGTTCCTCCTCCTAAGCCATTCCTTTCCTACCACACAGGAATATTCAAGAATAATCTGTGAACTTGAATGTATTGATTACTGTATATAAGGGGATAATCAAAAAACTGCCAAAATGGCCACTTCATTGTTGTGAGTGTGTTATTGTTGGTAAGAGAGAAATAAACCCTCTTGAACTTTCTTCCTTAGGTTGCTTTTGGTCATAGTGTCTTATCACAGCAACAGAAAAGTAACTGTTAAGTCTCAGGTAGTCCATATATCCATAAACAAGCTCAAGCTGAACTATAGAAATATGTCTGGAATTTCTATTATATAAATGCCAGTGTTACTTCAAGGCTTGTGAAACAGGTTGTTCTCCAAAAGGGCTTTCCCTTGCCTCAGGCAAGAAGGGACATATGGCTCTCACTTGACATACCTATGGTTGTATATTAAAGCCTCCAGACTCCTCAGGAGGAGCATATTTGATATTCATTTCAAAACTCTCATCCTTGCATACTGGCTTTGTTCTCATTTCTTCTGGGCTCCACCCCAGTTTCCTGGCAACAGCTAGGTATGCCTGACTCACTATAAAAGGGGCTGATTGCCCCCTCCTTATTCTTTCCACTTGCACTCTTACCCTCTTCCTTCTCTGTCCCTTCTCTCCCCATTCCCCTTCCTCTCTCTCTCCATGTGTTCATGGTTGACCTTTACTCCTGTACACACCCTATCTATCTATCTATCTATCTATCTATCTATCTATCTATCTACCTATCTACCTAACTCAACTCCCCTCCCTATGCCCTAAATAAACTCTATTCTATACTATATTTATTGTGTGGCTGGTAACTCAGGGGGAAGGGATGCCTAGAGGCATCCCCTTCCCTTGCACCATACCACATCTCTACTAAACATATTCCTGGCTTTTTCTTTTTTATAAAACACAACAGGGCTCTTTTACCCCTACCCTTATCTTAAACTCCAAGTCCTACTCCAGCTCATGGACTTCTCTTCCCCAGCTACTTATCCTCTTTATAACCTACTATTGATCGCTCACCATCTTGCTATTCTCTTTCTTACCATCTCTTGCTATTCTCGGCTATCCTTGCTTTCATAGCTCAAGCCTTGTCCAGTCTGTTTCTCTGTCTCTCTGTCTCTTTCTGTCTGTCTGTCTGTCTGTCTCTCTCTCTCTCTCTCTCTCTCTCTCTCTCTCTCCCCCTCCCTCCCACAGTAACACACTCACAACATGGAGTGGACATTTCAACAGTTTCTTGACTATATCCCTTACTTACAGTAATCAATATACTCAAGTTCACTGGATATTCTTGAAAGAGGAAAGAGGAGAAAGTTGATCTTTAACTGTTTTGATTTTGTATCCTTTACCCTCACTGCTCCTGATTATACAACAGCTGCAACAGTCCCTCAGAGAAGAACCCCTCATATTATTTCATTCGAGTACTACGCAGCCTCTAACCTCAGCTTTGGATAAAGTCCCTTGACTTGGCATAAAAATGCGGTTTCCTTAGCCCTCAATGCCTATCATCTGCTGATAATTGCAATTCCTCAGCCTTTTTTTTTTATTGGAAATTGAACCCAGATTGTCCCACAGCCTAAGAAAGTGATCTTCACTGAGCTATGTCTCCTGGCTACTTCATATTTTATTTTGAGACAGGGTCTAAGTTGTCTAAATTAGCCTTGAATTTATTCTAAGTTAGGTAGTGGTTAAAGCTGCAATTCCCCTGCCTCTATGCTGTAATATTGCCACTCCATTGTTGAAGTGACAGGAATTTCCCTGTATGGCTATTCTGCACTTTGTTTATCTATTCAGGAATCAGTGGCACTTGCCTTGTCCACTGTTTGGCTGTTGAAAAATGGAACTATTAACTGTTAGTGGGGATGTGTAAGTATCTCTTAAAGATCCCAGCTCTGATCTTTTTGGGTATACCCAGAATGGTGCTGTTGAGTCATATGCCAATTTTACTCATATTTTTGAAGAGCAGCCACACTGTTTCCAATAGCGTCCATACAGCTTTACACTCTTCTTGAGCAGTTTAAAATGGCTCCAGTTTCTTCCCATCCTTTCCAATAGCTCTTATTTTTTGTCTTTTTAGAGTATCAAGCCTGGCAATGAGTATGTAGTAGCATCTCAGTGTTGTACTCCTACTTTCTTGGGTGGCTCACACTCCACAGGACACACTCCCAGGAAGCAGCTTGGCATTCAGGTGTCCTGCTGGGCCTCTAGAAAGAGTCTGACTAGAAGAAGACAGTAATTCTAGGAGTTCATTCTGTGCCCCTGATATTGTCATCTGTTGAGTTGCATTGTTTGTTTGGACTAAGAACATGTGCCACACTCAGCTCCAGTATAGAATTTTGAAGGAGATAATGAAATGACTTATGGAGTGATAGGAATTTCTGAATGAGAAAATTACAGAAGGAGGCGTTGTGGTTTCAGGTCTATTTGTGCTACACATGTGGGATTTCAGAAGAATAACCATAGCTACCTAGAACAACAACAAAAAATGGTGATATTAATAAGAAAAAAGACATTTTGGCAGCTAGCCTGGAGTAGGGGGCAGTGAAAGCTGAGAACTGGATGTGATGAAGCAGAAGCTACAGTTTTAAAAATATAAGCCCAACTCAATCACAAAACAGATGAGTTATGCAGACTACAGGCACTTGAAACAATGAAGTCCTTAAATGCCAGCCCCTTTAGACCCATGTGTCCCAGTGTAGGACCTGAGAGTAATTGACTCAGTGGCTAGTGCACACAGCCATACACAGCAAAGACAGACTCACCTGCTTTCCAGAAAACCCCAACTTACAAAACTTGATCCAACCACGTCAACTAACACCACTTGTCTGATCCTCCCTTTGAAGATTCTGTGAGTTCCCTCAGAGTGCAGTGGGACTTACAACTATGTTAGTAGGTCTAACTTTGTGGACTGCAGGTATGTTCCAGATAGTCTTGGCTGAAGGATACTGACTAATATCAAATTGCCTAGGACACTTGAGGTCAGCTCTCTGCAATGTCATGATTCTGGAAATGATCAAAGCCACTCTTTCTAGCCACTTGTCCCTTCTCCTTTATTCTCACCTCCTTTCCCCTCTCCTAAGATCTTTAAACAACACACTGGACACTTAGGTACTTCACTTCTATTTATATGTGTTTCTTATAGAAATTAATAATTTAATATCATAAAAAATTCAAGCTGACCCAAGAACAAAGCAATCAAAACTACATTAAAATAAGAAATTTTCCCCTAAGACTCATTAAGGAGATAAGAAGAGATCAGTCCAGTCAGTCACCTATTGTGAAATCCCAGTGTAATGATTAACCAATTTTCTGCTTTTGAAATAATAAATCTACCATTTGTTACCTCTTTGCTTGCAAGTTTCCCTTAATTTCTTTACTGTAATATAATGAAAGAATGACAGAATTGGACCCAGTGAGCCAAGCTGCTCCTCCTCCCACCATAGATCCATTTCTTGACTAACAACCCTGGAGAGTGCTGACTCTGCTCTCTCAAGCTCAAGTCCAAGAAGAAGGTCCCAGATCTCTTCTACTCATGCCCACTCCACTTCTCTTTCTGGAACTTGTTTAATGCTCTGGGGAGAATGCCAGTCCTTTTGAGCGACCTGGGGAAGAAGGCTACACTGCCTTACTCATGCTTCATCCTAGCTTTTCCCCCTACACTCTGAGAGCAGTCTTGTACTCTTGGATCCCCTTTCCAGTGTTGCAGAGACCAACCAATATCTTCTTGAGAAAGACCAAAAGTGTTGGCCCTGAACCATGTAAAGTTACAGGCTACTATGGTCCAAAGCACTAGATAGTTTAATGTCTAAGAGAAAAACAAAATGGAAGCTCTGAGAAAACACAGAGGACTCACTTTGAACTGTTTTTTTTGCTCAGTGTTGTGACAAAACACTGGAAAAATCAAGTTAAGGGAGGAAGGGTCTATTCTGATTCATGGTTTGAGGCCACAGTCCTTTCTGGTGTGCAAGGCCTGGTGACAAGAACATGAGGCAGCTGTTCACATTGTACCCAATGTCAAGAAACTGAAAGAGATGAACATCTGTGCTCAGTTCACTGTTCTCATTTTCTCTAGTCTAGAACTCCTGATGTTACCCACATTTGGGTTGGGGAGTCTTCTCTCCTCAACTAAACCTGTCTGGAAATACACACACCCGGGCCCAGAGGTGTGTCTCCTAGGTGTTTCTAAGATTCAGTCACACTAATGATGAATAACAGCCATCACAAGAACACTTACTGTTAACACCCAAACATTATTTTTAACCCTTTATATCACACTCCTGCTCCCGCTCCCATAGTCTCATAGCCAACTTATTGAAAATATGCTTTGATTCCAACTTCAAATCAATGCACAGTCTCACACAGTGGTTCTAAACCTTCCTAATGCTGTGTTCCTTTAACACAACTCCTCATGTCGTGGTAACCCCAAAATTATTTCTGCTGCTACTTCATAACTCTAATTTGCTACTGTTATGAATATTTATGTAAATAACTGATATGCAAATGGTCTTAGGTGACCCCTGTCAAAGGGTCACTTGACCCTCCAAAGGTTGTGACACAGAGGTTGAGGACACCTGGTCGAACCATTTCAACAACTGCTTGAAAGTCCAAAGTCTCTTCTGAAAATTCTTAACTGTGTTCCCTTTAAAAAAAAAAATAAAAATCATGTACTTCTAACATATAGTGGAACAAAATAAACTTTCTGATTTACAAGGTAGGGGACAGAAAGGTAGAAGAAAATCAGATTGCATCAATATTGAGACAAAAAGAGAAAATACCAAACTCTTTAGCTCCATGTTCAACACTTGATGCTTACGGTGGCACCACCTGGATTCCAATAGGCTTGGGCATCTCTGCCCCTCCAGTTCGGCTTTCTGCAGTCCATAATCTCCTTTTGAGCCAACTGCTCTTGGTGCCTACAGCTTTCCTCAGCAGACCTCTTTGGGTCCTAACATCTTCGATATCTTTGGGGGGGGGGTGTCTCCATTGCGATTTGGGATTCACTTTCACATGTTGGTGCAATGACCTCTCATAGCTTTGCGGCAGGGTATCCAACTCTGCTACACACTTCCTGGCCTCAATGTCTTCCTTAACTTAGTCCAAGCCTCTGTGAGCTTGTGTTCTCTACATTTTGCATGCCTGCAAAACTGTAAGGATGATGCTACTCGGTTTTCTGCCATCTCAGAGTGCTAGCAAGTCCCCTTCCATAATAGCTGTAACCTTAATTTTTTCAAACCTTATTTTTAATGATGGTTCTTAAACTCTTTAACCTCCCTTTTAGCCCACCACCCACCAGAGGTAGTGGGAATGAAAGGATACAAGGAATTGGACCTGCTTAGAGGTTCTTTGGAGCAACTCCCATCTGTGTTGTCTAGAAATCAGCAGTTCAGTTTCCAGCTTAGCAGTGGCAGCTAGATCCACTCACAGACACTTCACCGATATACCAGTAGTCCAGTTAGGTAGAGTCAGGTTAGCAACAACGGTAACACAACCTAGCAGAGACAGACAGGCCTCAGCCTCAGTTCGAGTCAGCAGAAGGGACCAACAAGAATACCAGGAAGAAGTTCTCAACTGTGCCTCTCTCAGGGAAGCAAAGATCAGCATCCCACAAGCAGGCTTAGCTCAGCCTCCATCACTGTTGAGAGAGTCCTATTTATACTCTCCAAACATCATTTGTCCTCCACAGGTCTTGTCTCAGCACCTGTCTTGCCTTAGCATGTGTCTTATCTCACCATTTGAGTCTGTTTCAGTTGACTCAGCCCGAGTCTTTGGAACTGGCAAGAAACTACAGCACACCA
>JADRCD010236484.1:0-47396 GCA_019843815.1 Montemys delectorum | reverse complement strand
ATATCTCCAGTAGGAGGCAGAGAGAAAGCAGCATGTCTCCTGATTTCCTCCTGCCCCTAGGTAAGCTCTGAGATAGCTTATATCCATTTTCCTTCATTTTTGCTAACATGTCCCAGACCTGGGCAACTGCTTTTCTGAAACCTATTCTCTCTCTTTCTCCCTCTTTCTCATGTCATTTGTGATGGGGAACAGTGGCGGTGACCTTGTCAGAAAGCACCACACACTAGGCCCAAACAGTTCCATTTAAGAGGTTTAATTAAGAGAGGGAGAGAGGGGGCAGTAGCGCAGAAAGAGAGAGAAGGGAGAGAGAGAGAGAAAGGAATGCTTCTCGTATTTATATGATTGCTGACGTGTATAGCCAGGTAAAGGTTGGAGGCGATTCCAATGGATTCTGGGAATAAGGTGGCCGTTGCTAGACAACAGGTCTCTGAGACCTGCCCATGAGTCACTACAAGCTTTGGATGCTAACATACCTCCCTTTTTGATATTATAAAGAGAAGGAAAGAAAAAGAGAAGGGGAAGCCGATGGTGAAAAGGGGACGAGTGCGTCGTTTCTCTTAAGCTACTTCCTGTTGTCTAGGGGTGTTGTCAATCAGGGTAGCTGGCTTTCACCATTGGGATCCACTTGGTAAATGTTTGCATCACGTCTCTTTATGGACAGTGGCTCATCTGTGGGCAGCGGCTGGTAATCCTGTAATAGAAGCTGATTGATTGTTTGGTTAGAAAATTTTTTGCATTTGTCCTTGAAGAAATGTAGAAACAAGATTAATAAGGCAGGGAGTAAATAATAACACCAGGAAAATGACTAGGAGAGGGGTTACAGACGAGAGTATCTATTCCCATATGAGGTTTTCGAAAACCTCAGAACTGAAGAGCTCACAGTCTTTGAAATTTTTTATGTCTGACTGTAGCTCCTGGATTTTATTTTGTACTATCCCGGATTGGTTGACACAGAAGCAGCATTCTTCTTGGAGGAACAGGCAAAGACCACTAGGATATCTAGTCCTCATCTGTTCTGAAGCACCACCGCTACCAAAGAATTAGTCTGTTTTTGGATAGTAAGCACAGTTTTAGACATTTTTGAAAATTACTTTGGAACTGGGAAGTGAATGTATTATATTGGATCATGGACGTTATTATCCCTGTAGCTCCAGTATCAACACCTATGGCTATTCCTGTAGTGACCAGGAGTGGCACAACTTGAATTGTCCTCTTATGTTAAGCAGCTATCATATCTATAACTGGGATTGGCAGGGGCTCATTTCCCTGGATTACTCCCAGCTTAGGGAAAAGAAGCACTAATGTGCAAACTCCTGACCAGCTAGCAGGTAGGCGATGATATGCCTGAGTGCCACAAAGAATTGACGTGTTTTGGATTGCAGGGCAATTGAGACATATTTTCTTTGAATATGGATGGTACTTACTGGGCCCCCGGGCTGATTTTTACGATAGAGCTTACCAACGACTCCTGTCTCCCACCTGGAATCCCACGGGTCTTGGATGTGGAAAAAGAGTGTCTTGTGATGCTGATAGAAGAAATGATTGATTTGTGATCCTAGCATATGTATTTGACAAGACCAATATGGGCAGTCCCCATATTCATCAGACCATTTTCTACAGTAATCTTCTGTCTGGTTAAAGAGAAAGCAAGTATAGAGATCATAATATTTAGATGGAATTACAGATACTGGGATGATGGCAATTTGGATTGGTTTTTGGCATCCGGCTATGGAGCAGTTTCCTGACCCTATTTGGAAAGACTGTTTGTTATCCGTGGGGGTTTCTTGAACCTCGAATCTCCAGATATAAGGGCTACCCTGGCGAGAAATGAACAGCAGCGGGAGGAAGAGAAACTCATGTTTAATCCCGTGAGGTTGAGCTCGGTTGCCGGAGTGGAGTCTCATTCTCTGGGATTGGGGATAAGGTAGACAGCCTCGTTGTCCCCTGGAGCTTAATAGAGCACGGTCTTGTTAAGATTGATGTGTATGAAGAAGAGTAATTTTTGGGTGGAGGAATGAAAGGTTTGAGGTGAGACAGATGGACCCAATGAGGGAGTCCCTTGAGTTTAGCAGTTGTAGGGGTCACAAGCATTACTTTAAAAGGGGCCCTGCCACTTGAGAGAGAGAGAGATGAGGGCCAATGACTTGGAGGGGATAGAAGCACTTGGTCTCTAATGTTGATAGGTAGTAGACAGGAGACAGTGCATGGCCGAGGTAGATGGTGGTCAGTAAAGTTTTATAGGAGAGAATGGAAGTGGCAAAGTAATGGGGTAAGTAGATGGTCTGAGAGTGGAGAGCATTTAGGTGAGAGACCAGGTGTTAGAACTGGACATTTATACATGAGTTTAAAGGGAGAGATGAGGAGAGGTCACTTTGGGAGAGCTCATAACCTGAAAAGAGCCAAGGGTAGGAGTTTTACCCAATCAAGATGAAGTTCCTGTGACAGCTTAACGAGAGTAGATTTTAAAGAGCAATTAGTTCTTTCTACCTTACCAGAAGACTGAGGATGTTAAGGAATGTGAAAGTGCCAGGGGATATCTAGAGCCTTAGATAGGATTTGAGAGACTTGGAAAGTAAATTCAGGACCATTGTCTGACTGGAGAGAGGCTGGGACACCAAACCGGGGGATGATCTCCTGGAGGAGATCAGAGACTGTTTGAGCCCTTTTGTTAGTTGTGGGAAATGCCTCTACACACCTTGAGAAGGTGTTCACCAAGACCAGGAGGTACTTGGCCCGCTTGACAGTGGGTATGTCGGTAAAGTCAAGTTGCAAGTTAGTTCTAGGAAGGGAACCTCTAGCCTGATGGGTAGGAAAAGGGGTGTTACGATACTTTGAGTTGGGGGGTCAGACCTCTGACAGATTTTGTGATGGATTTTAAGAAGCTCAAGTCCATAGGAGTAGGCTGTAGAGAGAGAGAGTATTGAGCTGGGTTATATACTTGGTAGAGTCCAGTAATTGGATGATACCAGGAAAATGGTGTTTAGTAACAGAAGGGTTTTGGACGTCCCAGACTCAAGGGTCTACTTGAGAAGCTGGTAAAGGAAATAACATGATAGTGTTAGTAGGTTGCCTGGCTAGGGGAAAAAGCAGAGGAACTGTTGGCCAGCCTGGTTTTAGGTTAATGTGAGGAGTAAAGGAAATAGAAACTCCTAGCCTAGCTAGATCCCTTTTCAATAAGGGGATAGGACATGTTGGCACTATCAAAACATGAATGGGTAAAAGTTATATCCCTAAAAATGTAACTGACAGGTGGGGTTTGGAGAGGGAAGTATGGTTGTCTTTTTACCCTGACAATAGGAGAATTAGAAGAGAAGTGGGTCCCCCAAACTCCGTCAGGACTGAGTAAGTGGCTCCAGTGTCCAAGAGGAAGGAAATGGAATGCCCATATACCACGGCTCCCTGCTAGTGATGGCCGTGGTCAGGGGGGCTGGGGCCTCCTCCGTTTGCAATAGCCAAGCCTAGGAGATCAGCTGGAGGGTTATCTCGGAGTGATGTCCCCTTGTTCTGTGTAACATGGGAGCAGTCAACAGCCCAATGTCCCTCTTGATGGCACCTAGGGCATGGCCCTCTTGGCTTGCGGAAGTTGGGGCAGGATTTTACCCAATGACCTTTTTGACCACACTTGTAGCAGGTGCCTAGTGGCCTCTGTGTCTTAGGAGACCATGAGCCCTGAGTAGTGGCTGGAGCTGGTCGGACAGCCTTTGCCAGCACGTGGTATTTTTGTTTGCAGACCTTATCATCTCGTCTATGGCACACTTTGAAGGCCAGCGCTAAGACTTCTGCCTGTGGAGTTAGGGGTCTCCTCTCCAGTTTTTTAAGTTTAACTCTTATGTCAGGGTAGCTCTGGGAAAAGAGGTAGGACATTAGAAGTTGCTTACTTTCTGAGTTTTCAGGGTCCAGGTTAGTATGGTGTAATAAGGCCTTAGTAAGACATTCCAAAAATTGAGATGGATTTTCGAGGTTGTCCTGGACAACCTCTTGGAGTTTATAGAATTTACTGGCTTTAAGGCCACCTTTTTAAGACTGGCCAGAAGAAATGTAATAAACCTGTCCCTGGCTAAAATACCACCTGCAGAATTGTAGTTCCACAGGGGATTCTGGTCTGGCACTGTCTCAGAGCCAATTGGGTATGTGCCATCTGTTTGGTGAATCTCATTTGCATGTTTTCTTACCTCTTCCCAGACTCGTCTGTGTTCCTTAGGAAGTAAATTGTTAGTGAGGATTATATAAACATCATGGAAAGTTAAGCTGTATTGGAACTCTTTGATAAACTTGGAAGGATTAGAAGTATTAGATCTCAGCCTGTTTTCTATTTGAGAAAGTTCACTAAGCATGAAAGGAACATGTACTCTGACAAGGCCATTTGCTCCAGCAACTCCCCTTAGAGGTAGGATTGTTGCTGGGTCAGGTGTCTCTGGGAAGGAAAGACTTGGAGGTTTGATTGTAGCCTTAGAGCAGGTGACAGGAGGAGTGAAGGTAGCTGCCAATGTGGGGCATTTGGAGCGGCCCATAGATGGCACAGAAGAAGGGGAGGGCTCTGGAGAAAAAGAGATAGCAGGCTCACACAAGGAGGGATTAGAGGGAACCTCCTTTCATTTACCAGTTCGCTGGCAGTATGTATTAAGATCCCTTAAAATAGCTGGATCTAGGGTGCCATTAAGTGGCCATTTTGAATTTCTATCTAGTTGATATTTAACCCAGATTTTATTGCAGAGATATATTAATTTTGATGCCTTTAAATCTGGCGTTAACTTTAGAGATTTGAGATTAGGTACGGTCGAAGACATTCTGACACCATTGGCGAGTGCTTAGTTATTCTTACCAGCGTCCTAAAAACAATCTAAGCACCAAAGAGTTAACAGCCAAAGCTAGGGGCTCAGGTCGTCACAAGAGTCCTCTAGTGGCTACCCAGCAGACCTGGTGGCCTACTGTGGAAAGCAATCTACCTTGATCCAAGGGTTTTTCCAGTTGCAAGAGCCCTTAAGGAGTTGGGGAGTGAGATTGCTTTCCGAGGGACGGGGCAACCAATGGCAGATGTCCTAAGGCATATGTCAATAGGGAGGTTGCAACTCTCGTTCTCAGAGAAGGCTGGCCAGACTCTCTCTGGGAAGCAGGAAGTTGGAGGTTCTCCTCTTGACTGATCCTAGCAATTAGTAGGCCAGTGTTTGTGTGGGAAATATTATAGTGGACTGGTAAGTGGAACACATGGAACTGAATGGATAGGTGGAGACCTGAGCAGAGGCTAACCCCACCTGATAGAACAGGCGGGACACGGCTCACATGGATGGAATTCATATGTCCGGCACAGCAGAGGCAGCATGGGGCAGCAGCAGGGGCAGGAGAGCAGCAGCTTTCGAGGTGCCGCGCACTCACGTTGCACTCACCTGGGTTGGCCCGCGCCCCTCGGTGCTGGGTAGTCTTTGGCAGAGCAGAGTGTTTGGGGGCGTGCGGTGGAGGCGGCACATGGCAGCTTTCGGCTGAGTGCAGCTGAATGCAGCGGAGGCCCTCAGGGCGCAGCAGAGGCCCTCGGGGCTCGGCAGAGTGGGGCAGAGCAGCAGCAGAGGCCGGCGGAGGAGGACCGAGGCTCGGAGGCTCGAAGGCGCACACAAACTGGCATACTGCATACTGCAGGCTGCCTCGATTGCTGGTGCTGTGACAATTTGAGTGGTCATGGCCTCTGCCCGCCCCATAGTAGCGGTGCAAGCTGACGAGAATGGCCAAATTCCCCTTCGGGCTACCTATGATGGGAAACAGTGGCGCGAGACCTCCTCAGAAAACACCACACACTAGGCCCAAACAGTTCCATGTAAAGAGGTTTAATTAAGAGAGGGAGAGAGGGGGCAGTAGCGCGGAAAGAGAGAGAAGGGAGAGAGAGAGAGAAAGGAATGTTCCTCGTATTTATATGATTGCTGACGTGTATAGCCAGGTAAAGGTTGGAGGCGATTCCAATGGATTCTGGGAATACAGCGGCCTTTGCTCGGCAGCAGGTCTCTGAGACCCGCCCATGAGTCACCACAGATTTTGGATGCTAACAATTTGTATATTTCCCATTCCTACTTCAAAGAACCATGCTCAGCATAAATATATTTGAGCTAAGAATTTTTCTAACATCTGTTTTTTGGTGTTGTTGTTTGTTTCTTTTTTTCTTTTTTTTCTTTTTTTTTGTTTGTTTTTTATTTGTTTGCTTGTTTTCTTTTGTTTTTTCTTTTTTTAAATCCTGCTCTTGTCACTGATGCAGCTCTTGGCTGCAGACAAATGCCTGTATAGAATTCCCCTGTTCCATCTGAACTGTAACCTTCTAGGTGAGATTAGCTTCAGGTTGACACTGTTTCAGCCTACCCTGTATCCTCTCTTTAATGTACCTCCTACAACAACAACCTGAGAAAAATAAAACTTAGAGCTAGTGCTAGCATTAATGCTCTTTGTTGCTTACCACCATGCAGGATATGGTAACTTCTTCCATTTTCTGTGGAGCTCCATCAAGTCAGCATTTCTCAGTCAGTCCTCCCTTTTTCAGTCCCTTCATGTGGGCACCACTTGTATCTGTTCAGCAGTCATGGAGTAACTAGGTACCTAAAAGGGAGGCTAGAAATGAAAAAGGACCAGGTTGGGACAGGGATGTAGGAGCTGAGAGAAGGATGAAGCCAAAAGAAAGGTTTCTGATCAAGGCTCAAAGTTTAATTTTCAGCTCTGCCTTTATATGTGGAAAACCCATAGACCCCTGTCCTTTGTTTTCAGCTGGATTGAGTAGCAAAGCAAGCTCAGCAGGCAGTCAACTCCTCAAAGCTCCTTTAGGAAATTTGCATATCCTTAGAGGCCAGTGGACTCCAGTTAGGTTGTAAAGCCTCAGGCATTTATTTAGCCAGATTAAGACTGGGAGAAGGGCACTGTTCCATTCTTGTAGAGGCCAGAATGGGGACCAAATATTCTGAACCTGCAGTTACAGACAATTGTGTGCTGTTATGTGGATGCTGGGAACCAAATCTGTACCCTCTACAATAGTATCAAATGTTCTTAACCATCTTCAAAACCATAATTCAATGGGTTGTTAACCTTCTGATACCTTCAACATCTCTGTGAAATTAAGTTCTAATTAAGTACTATTATATTCAAGTATGTATTGAAAAAGTGCTCAAAGGCTTTTGGAATATCACAGGTATTTTTCTCCATGTTACAAAACTGATGACTTAATTATGTTATTTTTGATTTCAAATTTACAGAAGTAAAAGAAACTGTTTGATTCCTAAGAACCGGATATACCCCACATTATAGTATTCTCAAAGGTATTTATTGCAGCTATATTGGATGTCAGGGCAAGCAAAAAAATGTACACTTGAAAATTATTTTGGAAAAACATCAAATAATTTATCTCTTAAAATCTATCATAATACCCTCAGAGCCCCCAGGGACCCAACCAACAATCAAGGACTCTACAGGGTGGGACTGATTGTTCTGTCAGCATGTGTATAGTAGAGGATTGAAAATTCGATCATCAATAGGAGGAAAGAACCTCGGCCTTGTAAAGGTTTTGTGCCCCAGTGTAGGGGAATGCCAGGGCCAATAAGTGGGAGAGGGTGGGGTGGCAGGCATGGGGAGGGGGGAGGCAAAAGGGGTTTGTTCTTGTTGTTTTTGTTTGTTTGTTTGTTTTTTGGAGGGGAACCTGGGAAAGGAAAAATTTACATGTAAATAAAGAAAATATCTAATATAAAAAAATCTATCATAATACCTCCTGTTGGAATCTATGTAGGTTTAATAAAATGCTGAGTATATATTACATGAACATTATGTGACCATAAAGGGTAAAATTATACAATGGATAACAGGAAAATGATAAGTAAAAAAATATTAAAAACACAAGAAAATGTAGTTCATTATTTGGAAAATATTAAAAGTTTGCCTGTTTCTAAAATTTCTTTAATATTATACTATAGTTTCAGTTTCTCTAAATGTATGAAAATATCAGTTAAAGATTTATAATACACATATATATGTATATAAAATACAAATATCAGTTAATGACAATGTACATGTGTATGTATAATATATATGTGTAATACGTATTTTATATATTTAGTATATATACATATATACAATTTGTAAATACATTCTGTATTTATCTTAGAAGTTAATCAACTGTAGATTCTTTGGCAGCTGGTTTATGGTTATGGATAGATCAAAAGACTAAAGTTTGCTGATCTAGGGTCCTAGGTGCTCATAAACTGTGTTTTAGGTACTCAAATTACAGACTAAATCACTTGCATACATAGAGATGGTGTCAGAAGTGGTGTTCTTGTGATACTATTGGTATTACAAAGATAAACTATGGTCACATTATTCCAGATGCAAACTGTGGCAAGGCCATCATTGTCTTCATACTCATATTCTGAAAGAAGCAAACACAAAAGGAAGTTATAGGAAAAGTGTTGGGGCCCAAAAGCCCCTGGCATCTCAGTCTCCATCTTGTCCCTGGGCCATCACCTATAAGCTAACACTCTGTTGTCTCTTCCACTATCTTGTTTTCATCCCTGCAATTGACTCGGGACATTTTACCATAGAGGGTTTTCCAGATACCTTACAAGAGGACATACCTTTCTGGACTTTTTAAAATGAGGACACTCCTTTTCAGACATTTTATGTTATGGACATTCCAGTTAAGCAGATGTGTAACAAGGAATAATGTGAGTTTGGTCCGACCACCTGGGCAAATACCTCTGTGGTCTGTAGTTTTAAATAGTCCCTTTCCCTAGAGTAAATTGAGACTTGATCAGAAAATTTTTTGTGTTGTCTCCTTCCATTGTGTCTCCTGTTCCCAAATTTGTCCTTGCAGTTCCCTCTTCTCCAAGAACCCCGTTGCTTAAGACCTGCAGGTTGGAGCAGAAAGTATAGTAATTTGAAGTTTTTCATCCCTTTATGGCATCTATAAACAATGTAGATACAAGTCCATGTCTTTTTGCATTTCTGTAATCTTGGTACTTTCCTATTTGATCCTGTTGTTAATTCTTTTCTATTAACTACTAGGGCCACGACAGGGAAATGACAAATGGCTTTAGAGCCTTTGCATTGCTGTCTTCCACTTAACAGAGCAAAAATGTATGTGCCTTGGTTGAGGTATAACCCTGAAAAATTAAATGTCCTCAGGACTTCATGCTATTGTAGAATTCTCTGACTGTTGCCTTCACATTCCCCTTAATCTAAGAATTGTATGAAAGCTCTAATGGGGTTTCCAGCCACCACACTGGGCACAATCTTTCCAACTCACAATGATAGTGCTTGTTCTTTTTCAAGCATTTGTGATGCAGAATGGGAGTGAATCAATTACCACCATAAGAACAAACTTAGAGATGTAGATTTTGAACTATGATCACCACCTTTACATACAAATTGGAAAAATAAAATTGACAGTGAAGCTTGGTTAAATATATTTGCCACTGGCTCTCATATAGAAAATCTTAGGGAACAACTCGAGTTCAGAAATCAACAGTCCTATTAGTTAAACTAGGGATGACTTATGGTCAGAGAACAAGAACTTTGCCAGGACTCACTAACCTGACTGTCACTGAGGCAAGAGTACTGATGATTAATTTCTCATACCAATTTTTGTCCTCAGATTCTTGATATGATTTGATAAGAATTGCTGATGAGTAGAGTAGATCTGATTAGATTCTTTTTAATGTAAGGTTTATTATTTTTTAAGATTACTAGAATATTACTTTTAAAGTTAAATAATGAAATAATTAGCCCCTTCTTTGTATCTGCAAATTGCTGCCTGGCTCTAAGAGAAACTGTCTGAGAAAAGTACCTTACTTGTTCACACTTTGTTAATCTTTAACAATTGGCTTAGTTATGCATATGCAGGGGTTCTTGGGAATAATTTGTTTACTTTACCTGTGTTATGTGGTGTTACTACTTGTAAAGGTATTGGGGAAGTTGATGGTTTTTTCATAGTCACTCACTACAAGAAAAATAGAATATAATTTTGTATAAAACATTGTAATTTTATACTACTTGAAAGATTTTGGTGGAATGTATCTGCTGTGGAAGAAAAAATAAAGTGTGAGGTTGGAACTTAGTTCCTTGTACCCTCCAAGTATATATATATATGTGCATACATGTATGAGTATGAATTCATAGGTATAGTTTGTGTGAGAATGTGTTTATACATTGCTCCATACATCAAAATATGTGTATATATATATATATATATATATATATATATATATATATATGGTATGTTTGGGTGTATTGGAGCTTGATCTATCCATCAACTGTGTGTATGTATGTATGTATGTATGTATGTATGTATGCATGTAAGTGTGAAACACTTGGATCCTGCCTGTTGGACCATTGTGTCATTCTTCCAATACGAATGTGTGTTTATATGCATATGTGTATAAGTACATATATAATGAGCAAAATGCTTGGAGTCTGCTTTCTGGAGCTTTATTTCACCTATTCTCAGTCTGAATATGTGTGTCTATCCACCTGTCTGTCTATCAGTCTGCATGCATGCATGTATGAATTTGCATATAAGTAGTTAATTAAAAATGCCTTTACTTCATTTACTCATTAGATATGTATATGTGTTTGTATGTATGAATTTTCTTTTTATTTTTCTCACCAGGACCAAAGAGTTAAAGGACTTCAGACTTTTTCTTTGGACAAAGCAAGTGCCAGGCCAAGTCAGTTACTTATTGTTCTCTCAGAGAAAGAACCACTGAATAATTTCTCTAGTCATTGGATGCTGTTACCATCAGGATCTGACCCACTTCTGTCAACTGCTCTCAGCAGGTACCCACCCTTGCTCTTTACTTGGGCATACCACACCACCGATGCTAAAGCTGGCAATTGGGAATCACCTAACATATTGTTCATCTGAACTGTGGCTGTTAATATTAAGAAAACATATATTAATGGTCATATATCTTTATTGCAAAAATATTCCACATAACCCTGTGATGGTGACATATGCCTGTAATCACAGCCCTTGGATAGTGGACTAATGAAGAACCAAGAACTCAAGGCCATTGTTGGACACACAGCAATTTTGAAGCCAAACAGGCCTAAATGAACATGACTTCCATTCTCAAACTTTTATTACAAATTGTATGACATGATTAGAAGGATGGTTACTGAGATAGGTGCTATATTATTAAACACATCAGCCTTCTTGAATCCCTTGAAGTTCCACTAAATAAGGATTGACTTGTAAATGAGAGCAGAGTCACATAGAAGAATGATTTATTACTCAAAAAACAAAAACACAAAAATAATCAACACAAATGTGTTGATTCTATGAAAATTGTGATGTTTAACTGTTTAACAATTAAGTTTTACTTACTATACACATAAAAATAATAGAAAATAGCCACATAGTCCATGTCTGTTTCTAATAGAATGATGGAAAGAATTAACTACTGTTGATATGGAAGTTGAGGTTGATGATGCCAAATCACTTGAAGATTTTAAGTTAATGACTTGTTTTCCAATAAGACTATTCTTATTCTTATTTTATTCTTATTCTTTGGCATATACAAATGTTTGTGTATATTTAAAATGCAAATAACATTTAACAGCACAGCCTGATGATCTTGTGTACCACAGACCTGAAGAAGCCATTTTGAACTCTAAATTGTGCAGCTGCTGGCCTGAGTAAGAAGGTCCTAGAGTGTAGGGAGAAAATTGCTAATTTTGAATAAAACAACAACAGTAATTTTGAAACACTTGGGTGGTTATTGCTCCTCAAACTCACAATATCTTTAGTAAAATACAAAACATAAATTTCCTATGGCACCACAGAATATCAAAACGTAAGAAAGACCACAATCTATGTAATATCAATGTGTTTAAAGTTGAGTAAGTACATACTGTGTTTTCACAATTACTGGAGTTGATGTTTCAAGAAAAGTAAATTCCAATCCTACTTGACAGTGTATTTTTGATTACTAAGGATGCTACCCCAGATAACATCTTTGGGTAATCCCCCCTCAGATAGGTAGCAATGAGAATTTCTCTTTTCTAAGCTGAGGTGGATGGTTGTACCTAGGGGCTTTTAGTGGATCTTCCTGGTTACCAAGTTTTAGAATTCTCTTCTCTACCTGACCTCTAGGTGAGAGAATAATAAGTGAACATGATTAGGGGAATTAAGACCATGAATGAAAAGTTAAAGGAACACATGCTTAGTTTAAAAATATAAGAGGATGGCAGCAATAAATAACCAGCCATTCTTAATTGACTGTGTGATTGTAAGCAACCGGCATTAGATGACGAAGTCCCATATATACACCAAGCGAAATCCTTATGATCAAAGAGAAAGACATAAAGATAAAGGTCTCTGATGAACTTGGTCCACACATTATATTTTTCCTGGACTGGCCAAAAAAAAAAAAAATGTGCAAGTGTGTATTGTTTGTACCAGGCAATGTGCACCTTTTCCATTTGCATCCATATCAAACTAATAGTAAGGAAAGTAAGTTTAGGATTAAAAAATGATATATTTTATGTTCATAACATCTTTATATATACTTGCTATGACTTTAGAATATATGATACAGATAACCTAATATATAAGAATATATGTATGAATATATATACTGATATAAATTCATATTCTGAAGTAGGGGAATATGTTCATTAAGGTGACATGGATCAATATTACTTATATGAGGTAAAGGAAGCTATAGTTCCGTGTAAGGCATTAAATACATTCTCAGCTCTTTCATATTTCCTGCCTCAGTTGTGTCTGTTGAGGTCACAGATGATATTTTTCTTTAACGATACACTAATCTTTTTCCACATTGTTGAAACTGAGAAGGTCAGTGAAATGTCCTGAGCTGAGTGATGCTTGGAAGAATCAACAGATATGTGCCTGTTTTCAAAAAGTCAAGGAAAAGGCTGACTCTCCAAGCCTGACAACACTCAGTACTAGCTACACATTGCATGATTCTTAACTGTGGTCTTTTTCTGTGACAACCTGGAAAGGACAACTTTTCTTCAGGCTCCCTAGCTATGTAGATTTTATGGAAGGTGAAGCCCATGGTGTGTTGAGGAATAGATTCCTGTCTGGCCTTAGAACTTTGCTTCTCATGTATTCCACAAAAATGGGGAAAACAGGTTGTTTTTAACATAAACCAAAGTTATTGGTGAACTATAAGTAATGTTACCTTTGAGTACAGTTTTAATAGACCCACAATTGTTACCATAACACTGGCCAATGTTTAAGGGTAACATAGCATGTGGTATATATAGTCCATCGGTGAGGGAACCTTTCTACTTGATACACAAATCTTTTTCCACATTGTTGAAACTGAGAAGGTCAGTGAAATGTCCTGAGCCGAGTGGTACTTGGATGAATCAAGAGATATGTCCCTGTTTTCAAATGTCAAGGAAAAGGTTGACTCTCCAAGCATGACAATACTCAGTACTAGCTACACATTGCATGATTCTTGACTGTGGTCCTTTCCTGTGACAACCTGGACAGAACAGATTTGATTCTCTACAATCATGTGGAAGAGAACTAACTGACATTCACAGACATACCACAGAACATAATGGCCCACAATACACAAAAGTCACAAATAAAGGTTTGACATGTGTCTCCTTCTAACTTCCGTCTAAGGAAGCAGGAAGAACTGTCACATACACTCTATTAAACCTTAGTAAAACACAAATATTTTTACATATATCCTATGTTAAGAGTTGTAAAAAATAAAAATTTTCCAACAAAAGAATGAGAAGGAATTGTTAAGATATAATAATAAATACAGGATTTATGCTAAGTTAGAAATGATAGACACACAAGAAAATCTTTTGGAAATAAAGTATCTAGTGAACAATTTTTGAAATATAAGTACAAAAGTATGGAAATATAAAACTTAATCATGAGCGGCCCAAATTTTGAGTAGGATTAATATGAAGATAAAAGTTAAAATATTCTCTTTACATCTCTGAAAATTGTCTAAGAATAAATTGAAATTTAAAAAAAAACTGAGTAATTATAAAAATAAAAAGATACAATATGAAGAGGGATAGTCTTGAGATGAGGTGCTATCAAAAAGTTACACATAACCTGTGCTGAATGACATTCTGAGGCCTGAGCCTATTGCTGGCGTTGAAAACCAGGATGACTGTATACATTTGTCTCACTGAGGGAAACAAGAAAGTTGCTGTCATGCTTAGCTCCATAATTCTAGTTTTTAAGTATCTAGGAAAATAGAATAATTTATAAAGTGGAGCTGTCTACGGACATTCAAAATGAAAAATGGACAAACAATTCATCATGAAAATACAGATTCATGATACTTATGTAAACCCTATATTGGATGTGACACCAGTTTTTTTATTAGATATCTTCTTTATTTACATGTCATATGATTTCTCCTTTCCCAGTTTCCCCTCCAAAAAACAAGCAAACAAACAAAAACAACAACAACAAATTCCTGTTGCCTGCCCCCTCCCCATGCTTCCCACCCCACCTTCTCCCACTTATTAGCCCTGGCATTCCCCTACACTGGGCACAGAACCTTCACAGGGCCAAGGACTTCTCCTCCCATTGATGATCGACTTTGCAATCTTCTACTATACAAATGTTACCAGAACAATCAGTCCCACCATGTATAGTCCTTGGTTGGTGGTTGAGTCCCTGGGAGCACTGAGGGTACTAGTTAGTTCATGTTGTTGTTCATCCTAAGGGGCTGCAAACCCTTCAGCTCCTTTGGTCCTTTCGCTAACTCGTTCATTGGGGATCCTGTACTCATTTCAATGGATGTCTATGAGCCTCTACATTCGTGTTAGTCAGGCACTGTCAGAGCCTCTCAGGAGATAGCTATATTAGGCTGGCTTGTCCTTCTTTAGTCTCTGCTCCACAGTTAGTCTCTTCAATTCCTTCCATGGGTAATGTGTTCCCCCTTTTAAGAAGGAATGGAATGTCCACATTTTGGTCTTCCTTCTTCTTGAGTTTCTTGTGGTTTGTGGTTTGTTCTTCCTGTATTCTAACTTCTGGACTTATAACCACTTATCAGAGAGTGCATACCATGTGTGTTCTTTTGGGATTGGGTTACCTCACTCAGGATAATATTCTCCAGATCCATCCATATCCCTAAGAACTTCATAAATTCACTGTATTTAATAGCTGAGTAGTACTCCATTGTATAGATGTAGCACAATTTCTGTATCCATTACTCTGTTGAGGGACATCCTGGTTGTTTTGAGTTTCTGGCTATTATTAATAAGGCAGCTATGAACATGGTCGAGCATGTGTCCTTATTAAATGATGGAACATCTACTGGGTATATGCCCAGGAGTGGTATAGCTGGGTCCTCCAGTAGAACTATGTCCAATTTCCAGAGGAACCACCAAAGTGATTTCCAGAGTGGTTGTCCAGCTTGCAATGCCACCAGCAATGAATGAATTTGCAAATTCATCTGGAACAACAAAAAAACCAAGGATAGCCAAAATATCAACCAACAAATTGGTAAAAGATCTTTACCACTCATATATCTTACACAGGGCTAATATCCAATGTGTCATAACTTTTGCTGGGATTTTAGCAATAAAGTAAATCTCATGTTATACTAGTCAATCGTGTTGTTATTGGGTTAGGTCAAGAGAATAGTGGGCACTCTTACTGAGGCTTAGATTATTAGGAATTAAATGTTTCTTATTGTAATTGAAATTTGTATATGAAGAGGATCAACACCATCAGTATTAATTTACTATAGTACATATAATGACACATATAAGTGATATTTTTAAGTTATACTACTGGTCAGAGGCCTTGACCATATTCAATTTGGATGGAAATCATTATAGACAATATAAACAAATATGTACATACATTAGTCCAACCACAATGCAGAGTGATACACAGATAATATCAGCAAATATAGTGAGATATTCATATATTGATAGTCCTTAAATTCAATATCTGGGCTGTTCTTTTACACCTGATTTTTTCTAATTTACTCTTATTATTGTACAATTTAGAATAGGGATATGGGCAGCTTTTGCTTTCTTCATCCTGCTGGGCAAAAGTCCCAGTGTGGAGTAAAGGATGCAAGATTTCCTGCTTTGATAATATGAAATAACATAGTATAGAATTCAAAGGTGCCATTCTTCTTCCCCTCCTTAAAAAGGCAGTGCCTTGCTTCTTCCAGCACTGACTTGGGAGAAACTCCAGAGCCTCTTCCAAGATGCTGGTGGTCCTGTTCACTGCGGTCTTGCTGGCTCTGAGCTCTGCTCAGGAACCTGGTGAAGGTATGAGAATATGGGTGTGGGTGCTGTGACTCTTCTTAAAGAACAGGAAGACAAAACTGCTAGGAAAGAGAGAGATGGGTCAGAGGACAGAAGATGTAAGTTGAATGAGACTACGCAGTGCTTCAGTTTTAAAAATAGACAGACTCAGATTTGAGACAGTGTGGAAGCTAAAATAAACTATATATGCCAGTAGCATTTCTATACAGTTGTTCAGGGAAAACTGAGGTAAAATCACATATAAGAGCCATTTGAAGGATGGTAAGTGAAGTAAAAAACCCAAAATTATTATGCAGAAATAATAATATCTTCCCAATTTTCACTTTTCATACTCATTCAGTACTCCAATGTATTATTGGTGAGTGTTTAATCATTTCCTCAAATGTTTATTCATATTCCTTTTCTTTGAGACGACAGAAAGTTAGAAGAGATGAATTAATAATAAAGAGATAAATATTTTAAATTACAAAGAGATAGATAAAGAGAGAGGGAAAGAGAGAGAAAAATAGAAGACTTATCAGTGCAAGCAGCAAGATTCTAAGTAAAATGGAGACAACAAAAGGAAATTTTATATTGTGACTGAGTGGTTCACACTCAGCAAAATAGTCACCAGAGATGTTCAAATTACTGCTACAGAGGTTAAAAATTCCCTCAGGTAATGACAGATTGTGACTTAACCTCATGCCTACTGTAAGATGATAGTTGCTTGTGTGAATACACTTTAAGAGTATCCTTTTGTTTCATTCACAATGGCCATCTGTCAATACTCTTTCCCAATAACACTAAGCAAATATCAATAAATCTTTACTTTCCTTACCTGTCTTTACTAAAGAGAAAGTTTTATAAGTCTACAATGTGTTGTCATTTTTATTTTTAGGAATAAATGAATGATAGTTTCACAGAGTTTCAGACAAAAAAATTTCAGCTTGGACAATAAGGAACATTAATGGGGTGGAGGGAACAAATTACAATAAACCAGAAGTCTAAATTCTATGAAAACTGGAGCAATTTACCTTTTCTACATCAGAGGAGTGGTTGAAAGGAAACAAAATTTAGATGAAGTGTCTTGATTTTGACTCTTCTATGGAAACAGGACTTCCTCAGTGTCCTCTTCTAACACTTTGTTGCCCCTATTTCAGTTGATTTCAGAGAGAAAAGCACACAAATATGTTAGTGTCTTCTTTCTTTGTGACTCTATACTTAAGGAAATGTATTGAGCCCATTGATTATATCGTGTGATGAATTTGTTCGGTGAACCCTATATGGTCTGTGACTTTTAGATTCTTCTTTCCCTGATAATGTTCCTCAACATGAGACCCAACTTATGAGACACCTACATGAATTTTACCATGACACTTAGAGATTTGATCTGGATTAACAAAAATATAACTGTTTTTCCAATAATATAGCAGGTAACAGAACCTACATACATGAACTGATTTACTTGTTTAAATTTGTTTGAGGAAACTGGCATGATTACTCTGGAAACTGCATTATGTGTAGTTGCATGTCATCCAAAGGCCATGTTTTAACAGGAACACTTCTTGAAACTAAATAAAGGTTGCTATGTAGAAAAGAGGCTAAGTAAAAAGGTCATTGAGATAAAAGAGAAAAAAGTTAGGAATGACTCACCTCACTTATTATTTGTTTTTACTACTCAGAACTTCAGAACCAAAACCAGATCCCCAATCAGAGGCCACCTCCTTCAGGATTCCAACCAAGACCACCTGCTAATGGGAACCAGCAAGGCCCACCCCCACCAGGAGGCCCACAGCAGAGACCTCCACAAGGCCCACCCCCACAAGGAGGCCCACAGCAGAGACCTCCTCAAGGTCCACCCCAACAAGGAGGCCCACAGCATGGACCTCCTCAAGGCCCACCCCCACAAGGAGGCCCACAGCAAGGACCTCCTCAAGGCCCACCCCAACAAGGAGGCCCACAGCAGAGACCTCCTCAAGGCCCACCCCCACAAGGAGGCCCACAGCAGAGACCTCCTCAGGCTGGAAACCCACAAGCTCCACCACAAGGTCCCCAATTGGGCAGACCCCAGGGGCCTCAGTAAACCAGAATTCTGTGACAGGTATGACTCATATTCATCCCCTGGTGGTTGATAGGGAAGAAATCTCCTATATATTTCAGATTGAAGAAAGTAAACAACTTAAATATGTAGTAATAATATTGTCCTGGTCCCAATATCAAATATGTTTATTAAATATTTAATGATCTTTTCAAGAGTGAATATATGTTTTTGGAGGAACATCTCCTCCAAATTTGGTTTTCCACAAAATTGCATGTCTTATATGCTTCTGACAAGAAGACCCACTTTCTTTTTAAGATTCTTTACTTCCTTCCTGAGATTCATGAATTCAAAAGTATACACAGATATCTCACCCTGTTATTTATTTTTGTTTCTGTTTCATTTCGGCACGTTCATATTATTAATGACTGGAGTGTCATGTTTTCTCTGTACCCCACATACATTATGGTTTTCCTTTAATTTCAGAAATTGAGTAAGAAGATGGCTCCCTCACAAAATTCTTCCACTGCCATGACAGATCAAACCTGAAGTTTCACTACATTAATAAAATGATCAACATGCAACTTCTGAGTGCTGTCTTTCTTTCTAGGCATCTTTCAAGCAGGAATTTCAGGGTTACCAATACTCAATGATCATCAGTATTTTCTATTCGATTCTTTCTGCAAACTCTTCTAGCAATTGTCCATAAGCCATGTATCTTGTACCTGACAAAAATGTTCCACTCTTTTCTCTTGCCTGGTCTCTACAACATAATGGGTTTTTAAAGTTATTTCCACAGTCATAAACAACAGGGTGAAAATTTTGATAGACTATGAACACAGAACAGAATCCCAACCTTAGCATATGCTACAGAAATTTTGAAAACCTAACAAGGGTGTGGTTGAAGGGATACTGGCCACCTTGATCATGGCGAGCTTGGTTTGCCTTTCTCCCCAATACTTTGTCAAAAATTGTAATATTACACCCCTAATGCTAGCTCCACTCCAGAAGGTGTATTTCTTTATTTGGCTACTTCCTTCTTCTACCCAGGTCCTTCTATTAATTTATTTGAGTCCAGCAATCAAAAGCCCACTTTGCTTTACCTATATAATATCCATAAATAAAATGTCCCACTATATCTAAGTCCATTGTAACACAGACCTACAACATTCTCTTCTTAAAAATTACAACTAATTGGCTTTTACTGCTGCGATTCTGCCTGAGTCAGAAAGCAGACACTTTAACTTCTCTTTCTAGCTTCATATAGTATCTACCTGTGAAAACAGATGTTTATGTGTGGATTGTGCATAATCTGAGGTGCAGGGGCAGGAAACATACCAAGGCAAGAGTGAGGAGGTAGGTATGTGTATGGACTAGGGGACCAGTTCCTCAGAGGAAGGGAGGAATTGCCAAGCAATTTTGGTAGAAGCAGTAGGCTGGTAGGTTCTAGACCATAGAATACTGGACTGCAGTGTCTTCAGAACATGTAAAGTAGATAGTAGGTCTTTCCAGAGTTGCTGGAACCTTGGCCTGTGTCTTAGGGTTTGTGTTCCTGCACAAAACATGAACAGGAAGCAAATTTAGGTTGAAATGATTTATTCTGCTTACACTTCCACATTGCTGTTCATCACAAAAGGAAGTCAGGAATGGAACTCCAGCAGGCCAGGAAGCCAGAGCTGATGCAGCATCCATGGAGGGATGTCAGTTACTTGCTTGCTTCCTATGGCTTGTTCAGCTTGCTTTTTTACAGAACCCAGGACTATCAGCCCAAGGTGGTGCCACACATACTGGGCCCTCCCACACTTTCTCACTAACTGAGGAAGTGCCCTACAGCTGAATTTCATGGCAGCTTATCTTCAGAGGAGGCTTCTTTCTTTTACTTTTTTTTTTTTAAATAGGATATTTTATTTCTTTATTTTTATTAGATATTTTCTTTATTTACATTTCAAATGATATTTACTTTCCTGGTTTCCTCTCCAGAAAAAACAAACAAACCAACCCTCTTCCCTCCCTACTCCCTCTGTTTACCATCCTACCCTCTCCCACATCCTGGCCCTGGAATTCCCCTACACTGGGCATAGAACCTTCATAGAACCAAGAGCCTCTCCTCCCATTGATGACTGACTAGTCGGTCTTCTGCTACATATGCAGCTGGAGGCATGAGTCCCACCATGTGTACCCTTTGGTTGGTGGTTTAGGCCTTGGGAGCTCTGAGGGTACTAGTTATCTCACATTGTTGTTCCTCCTCAGGGGCTTTAAAACCCTTCAGTGCCTGAGTAATACAGAAGTACAGGCTCACGGCCATACATTGGACTGGGCACAATGTATACAATGAAGGAGCTAGAGAAAGAATCCAAGGACCTGAAGGTTTACAAACCCTTAGGATATTATATTTATTAACATTTCATATACTACCCACTATCTGGTGTCTTCTATGATCCCCTATCATATCCCTCCTCACCCTGCTTCCATGATGGTGTTCATCTACCCTCCTACTCACTTCCACCTCACAACCCTACAATTCCCCTACAATGGAGAATCAAGCCTACATATGATCAAGTTCCCCCCATTCCATTAATGCCAGATTAGGCCATCTTAATTCTACATAATCAACTGGAGCCATGGGTTGTCATTTGTTGGTGATTTAGACACTGGGATGTCAACAGGTTCAGGTTGGTTGATATTGTTGTTCTTCCAATGAGGCTGCAATCCCCTTCAAGTCCTTCAGCAATTCCCTTATATCCTCTATTGGTGTCCTTGTGCTCAGTCTGATATTTGGCTGCAAATGTCAGCATCTGTATTGGTCAGGCTCTGGCAGAGACTCTCAAAATGCAGCTATGTCAAGCTACTGTCAGCAAGCACTTCTTCAGAACCAATGTCTGGGTTTGGGATCTGCATTTGGGATGGATCTCCAGGCAGAGCAGTCTCTGGATGGCCATTCTTTCAATTTCTGTTCCATTTGTTGTCTGTGTATTTCATTTAGACAGGAACAATTCTGAGTTAAGGTTTTTGAGTTTGGTAGGTGTCCCCAGCCCTCATCCTGGGGCCTTGCCTAACTCCTGATTTTGTTTCTACATGTTCTCTCTCCCCTTTGTTATTCCACCATGGTAAATTCTCCATCTAGAATTATAAGCTAAATCAAAGTCCCTCTTCTGTTTCTTTTGGTCTGCATATCATATCACAAGAATTAAAAAATAAAGAATATACTCAGGATGAATATATTGTCTGTATTATACCACATATTTAAGATTATTGACCCAATGTAGACGTTGTAAAGAAGGGAGGTTTGTAGTGCCACATAGTTCTAAGCTTGTATTTGAAAATTATATCTAAAGATGGAACATGAGAGTAATTAATGCTTAGATGCCAGTCATTATCTTCAATAGAAGACATAAATAAAATAAAATATTAACAGATACTGTTATTGTGTTTATGACATTAAAAATTTCACTATTTAGGAAAAAATTCTTCTTTTCAAAAGCTAAACCATAATTGGATGCCAATCACATTCTCTGATAAGTACCTACTCCTTATGTAATCCCCTCTCCATTTCTGAAGCTATAACTAGCAATGAAAAAGCATATGTCATAGCAAGAATGCAAGCCTTGGGCATTGCTTCATCCTTAACCTCTGACTCAGACTTCATTTATGCTTGTCTTAGTTGTATCTCCTGTAAAGTGTGAGAATGATAGTGATTATACCTCCTAGAAAGTTCATTTGAAAGACTATATGGGAAGTATGTTAACTATAACTAACTTTATTAGCAATTCACCTTCTCCTGAGAAGCTTTGCCAAACACAAATATGCTTAAGTGAGTACAGACTAATTTTTTAAAAAGCTTCAGGTTAATCAAACTCTGTATGGTATCACAACACGGCAACTAGAACCTATGGGTAAATGAAGACTTATTTTGATTCCCATAGCTTTTATTTTAATAAATTAATTATCAATACGACAAAACAAGTTTTATTGATGAGTTATTTTGCTTCTGTGCTGCCCTGAAATAATTTTCTTTTCTGTTAATGAAGCACAGAAAGAATTTCCATCTGAAACTAGTCTTCCCATCTTAGAAAATGTTTATATGTTATTATCTAAGACTATGTTATTATTATTATTATTAATATTATTATTATTATTATTATCATTATTATGTGCATGTTTACAAACATACATATAATACCCACAAAGTCCAATTAACATTATTCATATATACTTTATTGCCACACACACTCGTCTATGCCTGTCACGTCTGCAGTATCAGGCTTAAAAACCTGATCAAGGGCAAGAGGCAATAAGGACCCAAAGGGGTACCTGTGCCTCCTGGCTATTCAAGGTAGCCGCTGGCATCTCCTAACTAAGACGTGTTCCAGATCAGTCTTTCCAATCATCAACACACCCTCATACTTAGGCATAAAGGTACCCCAAGAAATGATTGGTTTATAGCTAAGATTGGGCATTGTTTCCTGGCCAGCACGATGTTTCCAATATATCCTAATTCAATTCCAAGCTATCCTTAGCTTGGAATTTCTCTCAAGGAATCTGTCCTTAGTGTTAGCAACAGAGGTCAAGCTCATTACTCATTCCTTAGGGTAGCCTCACAATAGTCAGAACTGTTTTACATGCTAGAAAATCAAGGACATTAGCTAGAACAGTTAGGTCAGAACTTCCAGGTACATGCCTCCAGCCAGGGAGACTCAGAGAATTAACAGGAAATGCTAGACCAGATTCTCCTAGTCTTTCCTCCGGCGGAAGCAGAGAATTAGTATAGGAATACAAAATTTGCCCCAGAGGGGAGGGCACCATTACTCTCTTCTGCCTGCCTCACACCAGGATACATGATCCGACCTTGTGTAATGGTCACTTGCCTACTTGACTTCAGTCCTGCTCTCTGATCCTTTTGACCCCAACCCATCTACATGACTCTTGTCATTCACCTTGTTTCCTGTATGTCATATAAGCCTGGTTTTCACTTTGTGCTCTCTCTTGGACTTGGGCACTCTCTTGGACTTGGACTCGATCTTGGACTGGGATGCAATCTGCAGTCCCCAGGGTACAGCTTGGGCTCGGGGAGTGCAGGGCCTATCCAGAGAGATGGCTGCTGCTTTAGACCCAGTGTGTTTCAGGTAGCCTCAAATGTACCTTAATTACTAGGCTGCAAGATTTATCATTTCTCTTTTACAATGACTGTAAAAGTCTGATGCCATTTTTAAGAAATACATTCAGATCCTATACTTCATGTGTAGTCTCTGCCATCATTTCTTCACCTACACCTCGTCTACATGACTAGGACCCCCGTTTCTCCCGAGGGTTGAGGGAGGCCCAGATTGGCTGGGCTGCAGAACTTGATTGTTGGGCTGAAAACTTGTCAATGGCAACCTGTCAAAAGCCATCTTCCTGGAGAAAACTGACCTTCTTTCCATTATGAGCTGTTGATTGGCTGGAACTCTAAGCTACTTGTCAGGGCTTGGGAGCATTCCCTCTACCATGTTGGCTGATGGGGTCCTATTCAAGTCTGGTGTTGTCTCTCTTGTACTCAGAAGACACTATTGCAACAATCCTCTCAGCACTCTGGAGAGTACACTCTTCATGCCCCACTTTTGTAATGATCCCTCCACCATATGTTTATGGTTTGTGCTTCTAATGTACTTCTTGTTGAAGACACTCCATATTCATTTATTCTCTGCAGGTTCAGTATTTGAGTGTATGCTTTGAGAGCCTTCATTAACTGCAAAAGGATGCTTCTTTAGTGAGAGCAAGTACTATGGGGTTATAGAATATTTTGTAGGCATATATTTAATAATATATCAGTTCAAAAAAAGGGTAGTAGTTGATTTTCATCTATGGTATATGATTTCTTCAGCCATCAGTTTTTGGCTACATTTACACAATTAAAGATGTGTTCCCTGTTGTGCTTCCTCCTATTCAGAGGGCCATATGTCCAGTCACAAAGCATTTGATAAGCCCTTAATATTAAAGCTATGAATGCACCATTGTGTGCATCCTGAAGGGCTGTCGTGATCATACATCAAGGGACTTAAAACTTGGTAAGACTGTTGATAACTTTTGAAGCCTCTGAGCTTACATTACACCTTCTGATATGATAACTAACCCTCAGCAAATAAGCTTTTTATCAATACCAGCTCAGCTCTCCAACTCCTATAAACAAAGGGTGTTCTCCCTTAATCAAACAGGTCTTCCTGGAAGAATATCAAAAACAACTTACTTTTAAGAAAAAAAAATCACACACAAACATGGAAACAAAAATAATCCCTTCTTTGTTTAGTTTGTTTATCAATGAATCTTAATTGGATAGATCTTGAAGTTGAAGAAGCCCAACAGATTTCTCAGTCTGTGAAATGGCAATGAATAAAAATGGAAAACATTTGAAAAAATAACCAAAAGAATATTTTTATTCAAAATGAAATATTTTTAAAATTTCTTTTCAGTAAAAGATATTAGGTATGGATCACATATATCTTTATATTCAGAAAAATATATCAATGGCAATAAAAAAGTCTGATAAAATTTATGCAAAGTATTAGCTTTATATATTTTTGATACTATATACCCTGGATTAATCTCCATATCCAACTCATTTTTTATGCTCCTTGAGCATTGCTATAAGATCAAATTATATATTAAGTAACAATCAGGGTTATTAACAAGGAAAGTGTAAGAAAACAGTGTATTGTTCTGTATATTTTTATTTGGTGCTTTGTTACACCCCCTCCCTTTATATGTAAATTCTACTCAACTACAGACTATATAGCTGTCAAAGACAAAGAAACCTTTAGAAAAATAATATGCTTAAATGTACTGTATCTGGATTAATAACAACAATCTAAACTATTTTGTCTGCTTCTGTGTCAATATCACCAAGGTTTTATATGTTATATGTTCCATCTGGGTTGCACTTGTTCCATCAGATTATCTCTCATGTCCATGTGCTCACAATCACACCTACATCCTTCCTCCTTCCCTTGTCCTCTCTCATTTTGGTACCTACCTGAATCCCCAGTCTAGCTTAAATTTCAGAGGTGTATTTAATTTTCTTCATGACAGGAAGGATGGTAACATGCATAGAGAGGTAGCTGGGAGTTCTACATCCATATCAGCAGGCAGCAAGAATAGAGAGAGGCACTAGGCCTCAGTTGGGAATCTGAAATTGAAAATATATCCTCAGTTACACACTTCCTGCAACAAGACCACATCTCTTAGTATCTCACAATGCCACCACTTACAAAGGAAGAATTAAGTATTATAAAGATACTGAGCAGAACTTGAGCACTGACTGTACACCGAGTCCCACAGAACTGTGAGGAAGCACTTCACTCAGGTGCTGTAACACACCTAGGATCACAGGTAAAGAGACCATAACATCTCCTCCAAAATCAGGAGTAACTGGGACTCCCATGAGACAGGTATGCACGAAACTCCACCTGATAATTGGACCAGGTTACTTCTGTTCTGAGCCTGTGACCTGAGCAGATCTTGGACACTGGCTCCACCCATAGTTCCACAACATTCAGAAAAACCTTGCCTCTCAGGAGCTCTGATAATACAGGATCTCAGGAGCTAGGTCAAATGAGGATTTTGGGATCACAAAGGCAGCTGGGGTCCTGGGAGCTTTGACATACCCAGGATATTAGAACCACAAGATCCCAGAGTCATGGGACCACAGATAGAGCTGGACTTTGAGAAGTTATGACACAAGCAGAATCACAGGAGGGAAAGGATCCAGCTAGAGACACAAACGACAGGTAGCACCAGAGATAACCAGATGGTAAGAAGCAAGTGAAAGAACATAAGCAACAGAAACCAAGGCTACTTGGCATCATTAGAACCCAGTTTTAATATCACAGGTAGTCCTGCATATGCCATCACACCAAAAAAATGCAAGATTCAGATATAAAATCAATTCTCATACTGTTGATAGAGGACTTTGAGAAGGACATAAATGATGTCCTTAAAGAAATACAGGAGAACACAGTTAAACAAGTATAAGCCCTTAAATAAGATACACAAAAGTCCCCTAAAGAACTTCAGGAAAAAACAACCAAACAGGTAAAGGAGTTTAACAAAATTATCAAGGATGTAAAAAAGGAAATACAGACAATAAAGCAATCACCAATGGAGAAAATCCTGCAGATAAAAAACATAGGAAAGAAATCAGGAGTCATAGACAACAATCAAAGAAAATGCAAATTTCAAAAAACTACTAACCGAAAATGTCCAAGAAATCCACGACACAATGGGAAAACCACACCTAAGGATAATAGGTATAGAAGAGAGCAAAGATTTCCAACTTAAAAGTCCAGTAAATATCTTCAACAAAATTATAGAAGAAACCTATACCTAACCTAAACAAAGAGATGTCAATGAACATGTAGGGAGCCAACAGAACTCCAAGTCGACTGGACAAGAAAAGAATTTTCTCCTGTCACATAATAATCAAAACATCAAATGCACAAAACAAAGAAAGAATATAAAAGCAGTAAGAGACCAATACCATGCAGTTTTTAATCACTATTTCTCCGTAGTAAAGCTGAAGTCACGAATGGTGATGCCTTCAGCTGTTCTTTTTTTGTTAAGACTTGTTTCTGCTTTTCTGGGGTTTTGCCTTTCCAGAAGAATTTGAAAATAGCTTACTCCATGTCTTAGAAGAATTCTGTTGTGATTTTGATGGGGATTGCATGGTTTGGTACAGACACACACATACACAATAATCAATGGAATAGAACTGAAGACCCAGAAATAAAACCACACACTTATGGTCACTTGATCTTTGACAAAGATGCCAAAAATATACAATGGAAAAATAGAAAGCATCTTCATTAAATGGAGCTGGTCTGTAGAGAGCCGCACCCGAACTGGCAGCCACCACTACAAGATGGCGCTGGCATCCGGTGTCTTCTCCCTATAACAAGTAGTCTGCGCATGTGCCTAGGTCCAGAGCGCACCAAGTCTTAGCCCATCTGGGCATGTGCTAGGGCCAGAGAGCGCCAAGTCACAGCCTATCCCAAGGCGTCTCATGAGGTAATGAGCAAACAGCCAATCAGAGGTGAACACGCTGCTCCAGGGTATATATAAGCAGTGCATTTCCAGGGCTCGCCCTCTCCTCGCCACATGGTAATAAAGGTTTGCTGCAGAAGGATCCTGTGAGTGTCCCTCTGTTCCTGCCAGTGGGAAAATAGCGTGGACCACACTGGTCTAACTGGCTGTCTGTACATAGAAGAATGAAATTAGACGCATATTTGTCACTTTGTACAAAGCTCAAGTCCAAGTGGATCAAAGACCTCAACATAAAACCAGATATTCTGAATCCAATAGAAGAGAAAGTGCCTTGAACTCATTGCCACAGAGGAAAATTTCCTAAACAGAATTTCAATGGCTCATGCTCTAAGATCCAGAATTGATAAATAGGACCTCAAGAAACTAGAAAGTTTCTGTAAGGCAAAGAAAATAGTTAATAAGAAAAATCAGCAATCTACAGATTCAGAAAAATCTTCACTAACCCCACATCTCATAGAGGGATAATATCATGTATGTACACACACACACACACACACACACACACATATGTGCACACACACACACACACACACATATATATTCAACATATTAATCAATAAAAAAAACAAACAAACAAACAACCCAATCAGAAAATGGGGTATAGAACCAATCTAAGAATTCACAACTGAGGGATATCAAATGGCTGCAAAGGACCTAAAAAATGTTTAACGTCCTTAGCAATCAGAAAAATGCAAATCAAAATGGACCTGAAATTTCACCTTACACCAGTCAGAATGTCTAAGATCAAATCCTCAGATGACAACATATGTTGGAGAGGATACAGAGAATGAGAAATGCTCTTCCATGTTGGTGGGATTGCAAACTGCTACAACCACTCTGGACATCAATCTGGAGGTTCTTCAGAAATGTGGAAATAGATATTCCAGAAGTCCCAGCAATACCACTCTTGAGAATATACCCAAAAGATGCCCCACCAGGCCACAGGGGCACATTTTCTGCTATGTTCACAACAACATTATTTGTTATACCCACAGCTGGAAATAACCTAGATGTCCCATGACAGAAGAATGGATAGAGAAAATGCAGTTCATTTACACAATAGAATACAACTCAACTATTAAGAATGAGGATATCCTCAGTTTTTCAGGCAAGTGGATGGAGCTAGAAAATACCATGCTGAGTGAGGTAAATCAGACCCAAAAGGACATGCATGGTGTGTACTCAGTAATAAGTGGACATTAGTCAAAAAACAAAACAAAATGTTCAAAATGCCCAAGATACAGTCCACAGAACCCCAAAATATCAACAAGATGAAGTGTACCAGTAAGGACACCTCAGTCCCACTTTGGGGGAGAAGGAAGCAATCACAACTGGAGAGGGATAGACAGACATGGAAGGAAAAGTAGATGTGGTAGGGAGTGGGAAGTAGAGGAGAAACTGATTTGATATTGGGTGAGAGCAGAGGCCTGAAGCTCTGAGGGCCAGCAGAATGAATGGAAACCAGCAATCTTGGGAGGTAGGAGGTTGGGAGGGGGACCTTCCAGAATGTATATGGGAGGTGAGAGATTTTCAGGATTTGAAACTGAGGGAACCTAGATGAAATGCTTGACAATAGGGAGAGGGAACTTAAAGGGCCCAGGTCTAGCAGGAAGACAAGGAATCACCTGAAGGAGGGGGAATCTAACAGTCAAAACTCTGACTCATAATTGTTTCTGTCTGAAAGAATTACAGGGAAGGTAATTCAGAGAAGCCTGAGGAAAAGAAGGTCCAGAGACAGGCCCAAGGTGTGATCCAGTTCACGGGGAGGTCTCAAGGCCTGACACTATCACTGAGGCTATGGAGCACTCATGAAACGGGACCTAGTATGACTGCACAATGAAGAACCCAACAAGGAGCTAAAAGAGTCAGAGGTAGACAGTTGCTCCCAACCAATGGACCGAAGCAGCTGACCCCTGTTCTTGAATTATGAAGAGACTGAAAGAAACTGAGTAGGAGACTGACTCTATTGGAGGAATAGCAGTCTCAATTAATCTGAAACCCAGGGATCTCTCAAACACTGTACCAGCAAAGAGGGATAATTCATCAGCTGATATGAGGCCACCAACACACATACACCAGAGTAATGCTGGGTCTTTGTTCATTCAGAGATTATGTACTTAACCCTCAAGAGATTGGAAGCTACATGAGTTTAGAGGTCAGGTGGTGTCGAGGTGGGGACATCCATGTGAGGACAGCAGTGTGAGGAGGAGTTATGGGATGTGGACGAGAAGGAGGGGGATACTTGTCCAAAAACCAAGCTGGAGTAGCCATTCTAACAGTAATTAAAATCATCTTTCATTTCAAGAGTCATCAAACAAGAAAAGGAAGGACACTTCATACACATTAAAGGTAAAATCGACCAAGATGTACTCTCAATTCTGAACATCTATGCTCCAAATGTAAGGGCATGCATATTCATAAAGGAAACTTTACTAAAGCTCAGAGCACACATTGAACTTCACACAATAATAGTAGGAGACTTCAACACTCCACTCTCACCAATGGACAGATCATGGAAACAGAAGCTAAACAAAGACACAGTGAAACTAATGGAAGGTATGAAACAAATGGATTTCTCATATATCTATAGAACATTTTATCTGAAAACAAAAGGATATACCTTCTTCTCAGCACCCCATGGTACATTCTCTAAAATTGACCATTATATTTGATCAAAAAGTCCTCAACAGATTTAAGAAGTTTGAAATGATCCCATGCATCCTAACAGATCAACACAGACTAAGGCTTGTCTTCAATAAAAACAAAAACAACAGAAAGCCTATATGTACATGGAAGCTTAGTAGCATTCTACTCAATGATAACTTGACCAAGAAAGAAACTAAAGACATTTTAGAATTTAATGAAAATGATGACACATCATACAAAAGCTTATTGGAAATGATAAAAACAGTGCCTAAAGGAAAACTCATAGCTCTAAGTGCCTCCAAAAAGAAACTAGAGAGCATGTACACTAGCAGCTTCACAGCACACCTGAAAGCTCTAGAACAAAAATAAGCATAAACACCCAAGAGGAGTAGAAAGCAGGAAGTAATAAATCACGGCTGAAATTAACCAAGTAAGAACAAAAAGAGCTATACAAAGAATCAATAAAACCAGGAACTGATTCTTTGAGTAAATCAGCATGATAGAAAAACTCTGAGCCAGACTAACCAGAGGTCAGAGAGGCAGTATCAAATTGACAAAATCAGAAAGGGAAAAGGAAACATAACATCAGGAAATGCATAAACTCATGAAATAATCAGATCTTACTACAAAACCCTATACTTAACAAAAATTGAAAATCTAGATGAAATAGACAATTTTCTACACAGAACCAAGGTATCACAGTTAAATCAGGATCAGATAAAACATAAAAAGTACAATAGCCCCTAAATAAATGGAAGCAGTTATTAAAAGTCTCCCAATCAAAAAAAGCCCAGGAACAGTTGGTTTTAATATAGATTTCTATCAGACCTCCAAAGAAGTCCTAATACCAACACTCTTCAAACTATTGCACAAAATAGAAACAGAAGGAACACTGCCCAATTCATTCTATGAAGGATAATAATGCTTATACCTAAACCAAACAAAGACCCAAAAAAGAAGAGAAATGTAGTCCAATTTCCCTTATGAATATGGATGAAAAATTACTCAATAAAATTTGCAGAAACCAAAAGTAAGAGCAGCCAAAAACAATCATCCATATTGATCAAATAGGCTTCATTCCAGGGATGCTGGGATGTTTCAATATATGGAAATCAATCGATGTAATTAATGGTATAAACAAACAAGAAGAAAAAGAAAACCACACAATCATCTCATTAGATGCTAAAAAAACATTTGTCAAAATTCAACACCCCTTCATGGTAAAAGTCTTGGAAACATCAGGAATTCAAAGCCCATATCTAAACATAGTAAAAGCAATATACAGCAGACCAGTAGCCAACATCAAACTAAATTGAGAGAAACTTGACACAATCCCACAAAAATCAGGAACTAGACATGGCTGACCACTATCTCCTTTCCTATTCAATATTGTAATCGAATTCCTACCAAGCACAACTTGACAAAAAAAGGAAGTCAAAGGGATACAAATTGAAAACAGAAAAGTCAAAATATGACTATTTGCAGGTGATATGACAATATATTTAACTGAACCCTAAAACTCTACTGGAGAACTCTAAAGCCTGATAAACAACTTCAGCAAAGTGTCAGGGTATAAAATTAACTCAAACAAACAAGTGGTCTTCTTCTATTCAAAGAATAAACAGAGTGAGAAAGAAATTAGAGATATTAGATATCAATAGTCCTATGTAAATATTTTACTTTTCCATGATCAGAACTATGAATACCATACTTTTGCAATAATTGACTAGGTATAAACCCTTGAGGATTAACACTATTATATGGTGCATATAGAAACTTAGGACACTGAGGACAAGTCTTTCTGTTTTGATGTGTATATTTTTCAAGAAATACCAAATTGTTGTTTCAAACTATTGATATAAAGAATGAGATGGTGTGGCCAATTGTTCCTGTGTAAGGCCTATAATCTGTCTAGTATACTAATCTCTTGTGGCATTGCCCTAAGGGGTCTTTCCAGACAATCCAGTATGAGCTCTTAAATGTCCAAAGACCACCATTTAAAAGAACAGTACTTTCTCTTAACTTGAGTTGTATTTGCATAAATAATTGCAAAATTTGAGAATTAGCAGTATCTAAAAAAGGAACAATTTCAAGTCATTGTAAGCCATGAGCTAAATATTGACTATCAGTATACAAATTAAAACCTGGATTTTTTCAATATTTCAAAAACAGTGGCTTCAACAGCCAATTCAGTTATCTGTGCTGAAGCAGAGGGAAATTCAGAGAATAAACAAGTAATCCAACTACATATGCTGTTTTCCCACTATATGAGCTGTCTATAAATGCAGTAAGCACTTTCTCTATTGGCTATATACACAAACTTATAGGTAATACAAAAACATTCATAGAAGGAAATTGTAACAACTTGTCCTTAGATAATGATTGTCAATTTTGTCTAAAATGTTTGCCATGAAATGGGCCAAATATCAATATTCTGCTCTAAACAATTAAATTGCTGTTTCAAATAAGGAATAAACATTTCATCAGGTTCTTAAAATATTCTTTCCAAAATATTTTCATGATTCTATCCTACAATTCTGTATTAGCACAGCAACAACTTCACAAGAGGGTTTGTGTTGGCATCCTTTTGTCTTGTCTGAATGTTGCTGAGAATTGCTAAGAATCGTCTTCTCGATAGCGAAACCAGAGCCAACACCTCACACCTGTTGTGCCCGGATCCCTGCTGTGCTGGATCAAAGCCACAACCTGCTTGCTAATCCTGCTATCGAGAAGCAGATCTGCTGTTATCTTTGCTGTTTGAAGTCATTTGTTTATTGTAAACAAATCACCTTCCTGAGAGTTGCCTTTCTGTCTAGAAGCTATATTTACTTTATGCAAAATTGTGCTCTTTATGTGGTTCCACATTTTGTATCTCTGGATATTTAAGCCCAGCTTCCCCCAAAGTAAAGTTGTGCCTTGATGGACTCTACTTGGCGTCTTTCCTTCCTTTTCTGTGCCCGCTTTTCTCTACAGGTGGTCCAGTCCAATCTCCAGCCTGAGGTGACCTACGGACCCCGAATGGTTCCGCTGGCCGGACTTATCAGAATGGCGCCCAATGTGGGGCCCAGACTGGAGAGAAAGGAACGTCGCTGCTTCCATGTGTTAAGAATATTGGCTAGCGCTGGTCTATATTTCTGTGCCGGAAGGCTGCGGGAGTTATAAGCAGAAAATCACTGACCTGGTGTTTCAGGTTCACCTAGAGTTATCGGCAGGATTCATGGGTGTATCGATCTTGAAGGTAGCCACCCGAAATGTGGATGAGCTACTAAGGACCAGAGGAATAAGGGTTAAAAAGCGGGCACTGGACGAACTAACTAAGCAGATAGAAGCTTACTGTCCATGGTTAGAAGAACTTACTAAGATCAATAGAAAATCCTGGGAGAAAATAGGAAAGGCCCTCACAAATAACAGGGTAGAGGGGTTCCCCCTTTGCCTCTGGGGGATGGTCATGGACATTATGGTTGAAAATGAGAATAATGAGCAAAAGGAGGACTTTTCTGATAGCGAGATCAGCCTGGCCAGTTCAGAAGTGACAGTTTCAGACGAAGAGTTGGACTGGTCTCCTACGGAAGCTGATGAAGGACACAGCTCATCAGAGGAGGTTCAGACTTCCTCGGGGTCAAGTACTGTGACCGAGGAAGCCCAAACTTCCACAAAGCGCAAACTTACAATGTCTGGTGCATAGAGACAGCGTTCTTATGCAAAGTCTGTGCACACTAAAACTAGTGAGAGATCTCAGACCAGACCTCACCTCAGTAGAGCAGAACTTGAGAACAAGGTACGAGAATTAAGTGATGAACTCAGAAATTTAAAAATGCAGTCAGGCAAAAAGATACACAGCTATCTGAGGGCACAACCTCTTCCCTTAGTAGGGGCCTTTTATAGGACAAGGATTTTAAAAAGGCCATTGATTAATACGGTGCTAGGGGTATAGAAGTTCAGCAAAAGAGCTGGATTTTTGATGGCCGGAGCGCGGGAGAGTTTAGGTATTATGGGTATAGATATATAGCCAGAGGGCTTAAATTAAGACAGCTATATTTAGCTGGGAAAGTACAGCTTAAAAAGCTGGGTTTTGTCAGCTGAAGTGCCAGGGAGTTTTGTATGGCAGGTTTTCGCCAGGATTAAGTTCAGCCTGAACCGGAGTCAGGAGGCTGTCTTAGGGTTAGAGTCCATAATTGTGGATACAACCCTTGCTGTGTGGTTAGAGTCAGAGGCCGTGCACAGGCAAAGAGCTCCCCGCAACATTCAAAAAATTTATGTCATCCGTCTATGTGTTATGTGTCCTGTCCTGAGTAAGTGCGACCGTGGCGTCTCTGTCCCCCCTCCCGTCTTACATGTGGTCAAAATGGCAGCTTGGGCTCTGGCAAAAGACTGTGTTGATGCCCCGGAGTTCCGTGCCCAGGGGAGCAGACATTTCTGGATTTCAGCCTACCAGGCTGGTTTTGTTGGGCTGCACTGGAGGTTTTCATTTGCTGTTTATACTTAAATTCCATTTTTCTAACCAAAATTTTCTCCACTTAAATGTTCTTTTTTCTCCCTAATATCAGTAATGTATGTTCAAGTTTTTACTTGCTTAAGATTTCTTAAATTACCTAATCTATCCCTACAGGTCATAAGTGGAAAATCCCTTCCAAGACTTAACTCCTTGATAATCCTTGCTTTCTAAGGGTCTACTGAATGCTCCCAAACATTACAAGCATTCCTTCCGCCAGGATCTTGCTTTTCTGTTTTTATTATTCTTTCCCACAGAGCACAAGACACCTCAATATGTTCTTCCTAAATACAGGTAAAAAATGATCAATTAAAAAACGAATCAGGTAATATTATTGTGGATAGTTTACAGATTCATCTAGGTGTTATGGATCACAATTATCAAGGAGATATAAAGATTATGGCCTCCTCACCATGCGGTATAATACCTGCTTATAAAAAAAAAATTGCTCAGCTTGTCTTGGTTCCTTTACCTGAGGATGTTGCTTGTGAAACAAGACAGAGTTACTCTGGTACTCCTAAAGTATAGTAAATACTGTCTATTTACAAATAGGAGGCCTAAACTTGAATTAACTATTGAGGGAAAACGTTTTGAGAGACTCATAAATACGAGAACTGTTGTAACTATTATCAGAGGCCAGAACTGGCCTTTCACTTGGCCTCTAACTGACTCCATCACTCACCTTCTGGGGATCGGGTGTGCCAATTACCCAATACGAAGCCCTAAGCTTCTAACCTGGAAAGATGAAAAAGATAACACAGGGCAGATTCAGTCATATATCATAAATAACCTCCCTATTACACTGTGGGGGAGAGATCTGTTGTCTCAAATGCAGCTGGTGCTATGCAGCCCTGGTGAGCTAGCTAATAGGCAAAGTTCCGAACAAAACATTAGGACGTGCAGAGGCCATAAGCCTCGTTCCAAAAATAAAGGTTTAAAGCATTTTCTATAATGACCACTGTTTTTCCTGCGCCCCATAATACTCCTGTATGGGTGAACCAGTGGTCGTTAACTCTAGAGTAGATACAAGCAGCTTTATTGCTAGTGCAGGAGCAATTAGACACTAGACACCTCAGAAAATCAAAGTCTCCATGGAGCATGCCTATATTTGTGATAAAGAACAAGTCAATAATATGGAGACTATTGCAAGACCTAAAGAAGGTTATTGAAACTATGGTGGTAATGGGAACATTACAGACTGGGTTGCCATCTCCAGGGGCTGTACCAAAAGGATATCACAAAATAGTTTTGGATTTAAAAGATTGTTTCTTTACAATTCCGTTGCATCCTGAGGGTTGTGAGAGGTTTGCTTTCAGTGTTCCATCTCTTAACTTTAAGGAACCCATGAAAAGTTATCAATGGACAGTCCTTCCTCAAGGAATGGCCAATAGTCCTGTTTTATGCCAAAAATTCGTGGCACAAGCCATTAATCCTATAAGAAAAAAAAATGGCCAATGTTATATATTGCCCACTACACAGATGATGTGATTATTGCAGGGGAATTTCCCCGAGATGTATTTTCATGCTTTTCAGAGTTACAAGCTGCCTTTAATGAGAGGGGGCTGCAAATAGCTCCAGAGAAAGTGCAGACTCAAGATCCATATAATTATTTAGGTTTTAAACTTACGAATCAGGCTGTTATTCCTCAAAGGATAATTATTCGTACAGACAAATTAAAGTCCTTAAATTATTTTCTTAAGCTATTAGGTAATATCAACTGGCTTCATCCTTATCTAACACTTACTACAGGAGACTTGAAGCCCTTATATGATATTCTTAGAGGTAGTTCTGACCCAAATTCTCGTAGATACTTAACTAAAGAAGGATTATCTGTGTTACAGCAGGTGGAGAAAGCTATTGAGAATCAATTTATTACTTCATAGATTATCATTGCCTTTGCATTTATTAATTTTCAATACAACTTATGCCCCTACGGTGTTGCTTTGGCAAAAGGCACCTATGCTGTGGATACATTCTAGAGTGTCACCTAAACACAAAATAGTGTCTTACTATGAGGCCATAGCTCAAATCATTGTGCTTGGTAGAAAACAAGCACTGACTTATTTTGAAAAAAAAAAAAAAAAACAGATGTTATCATTCAGCCTTTTACTATAGAATAAGATTCCTGGCTGAAACAGCATAGCACAGAATGGCTGCTTGCACAAATAGGATTTCAAGGAACTATAAATAATCATTATCCTCAGGATAAACTAATAAAGTTTTTAAATATGCATAAAGTGATTTTTCCTAAGGTAACTGCTTGGCAGCCCTTAAAGGATGCCCTTGTGGTATTTACTGATGGTTCCTCCAAAGGGAAAGCTGGGTATCTCATTAATAATCAACAGGTGATTATAGAGACCCTTGGTCTCTCTGCTCAATTGGCTGAATTAACAGCAGTTTTAAAAGTCTTTGAAGCTGTGCCTAATGCATTTAATATATTCACGGACAAGTTCTATATTTACAACGCTGTACCACATCTTGAAACGTGCCCTATATTTAAACTAGATACCCCAGCAGGAGCCCTATTTTCTCAATTACAAAAGTTCATTCTTGCACAAAAAAAAACGATTTTATATTGGCCATATTCGGGCTCATTCTGGCTTTCCTGGGCCACTAGCTAGAGGTAATGACCTCATTGATAAAGCTCTAAGAGAAGCTTTAATTTCAGATCCTGTGGCTCTGGCAAAACGGGATCATGATAATTTTCACCTATCTAGCCAAACTCTGAGTCTTAAACACAAAATTTCTTAAGAACAAGCAAAAATGATTGTTAAGCAATGCCCCAAGTGCATTACATTAACCCCAGTACCGAATTTAGGGGTTAATCCTAGAGGCCTAATGCCAAATAAGATTTGGCAGATAGATGTAACACATTATGCAAAATTTGGAAAGCTTAAAGTTATCCACATCTGCATTGATACTTGCTCTAGATTTTTGTTTGCTTCACTGCAAACAGGAGAAGCCTCTAGAAATGTAATAGATCATTGCTTGCAAGCATTTGGTGACATGGGAATGCCCAAAATAATTAAAACGGGCCAGGATTTACAGGTAAAATTTTATCTCCTTTTGTAAGGATTTTGGCATTTTACATAAAACTGGAATCCCATATAACCTTATGGGACAGGGCATTGTCGAGCGAGCCCATCGCACGATTAAAAGTTGGCTATTCTAGACAAAAGGGGGAAGTCTAGCTCCCCAGAGGTCCCCAAGAGCACATCTTGCTGGAAGGACCCGCTCACTAATGCCTGGCATTGGACCAGACCCTGTTTTGGTCTGGGGCAGAGGTTCTGTGTGTATATTTTCTCAAGAAGAAGATGGAGCACGTTGGCTCCCAGAGAGGATGGTTCTTCAAGTTGACTCAGAGCCTCCGCCCTCTTAGCAGGAGTGCTCAAACTTCTGTGAAAAGTTTTTCTTTTTTCTTTTCCTTTCATTCTCTTTTGCTCTAAGCTGACAGGCTCCCTTTTTCCACCTGTCCTTAAGGTATTTCTTCCCGTTTGACCCGAAAATCGCTTAATCCCGAAGCAAATAAACAATGGCTCACCCGGAGCTCAGAAGCTTGGCTATCTTTACAATATTCATATCCCAAGGGTCAGGACCATCCCGAAGGCCTGACATATTCCAAAAGCCAGCATGGTCCCGAAAGGTGCGGGCCTGAGTATTTCAAAGGGTCACCATTATCCCGAAAAATGCTGACACTTTATGGAGGTTCCAGCATTTCAAAGGTTAATCTAAGTCCTGGAGATAACCAAGGCCAACTAATTAATTTGCATATGAATTGAGACCTGTTCCCTAGGCAACCAACTCCAGAGCCAAAGCCAAAAAACTCAACAGAGGTCTGCCTGGCTCCCAGCTTCAGCTTCTCGGCTCTCTGTTGCTCAACTTCAGCATTTCAAAGCAGAACTGGTAAAAGACTCGTGTCAGAGATATGGAGGCATTTTTTGGACTCTACAGGATCTAGGGAAATAACTTGGCATAGGCTCGGATGGAAGGTACATACATCTCTCTGGCAGTAGTCCACCCAGACAGCACGTGCCAAACGGCAGTATCCTTAGTTAAAGGCAGTCTTAAGCCCTGCTTGCTGAATCAAGCGAGCAGCACGATGTCCTTGGGGATGAGAACCAGAGAAGGTGAAACCCACCTTAGTCGATTCCCATGCAAAAATTTAGTGCCGAGAAATAATGACCTTAACCCTGCTTCTTCATTTAATAGAAAAAAGGGTGATATGTTGGCATCCTTTTGCCTTGTCTGAACATTGCTGAGAATTGCTAAGAATCGTCTTTTTGATAGCGAAACCAGAGCCAACACATCACACCTGTTGTGCCCAGATCCTTGCTGTGCCGGATCAAAGCCACAACCTGCTTGCTTATCCTGCTATGGAGAAGCAGATCTGCTGTTATCTTTGCTGTTTGAAGTCATTTGTTTATTGTAAACAAATCACCTTCCTGAAAGTCACTTTTCTGTCTAGAAGCTATATTTACTTTATGCAAAATTGTGCTCTTTATGTGGTTCCATATTTTGTACCTCTGAATATTTAAGCCCAGCTTCCCCCAAAGTAAAGTTGTGCCTTGATGGACTCTACTTGGTGTCTTTCCTTCCTTTTCTGTGCCCGCTTTTCTCTACAGGTGGTCCAGTCCAATCTCCAGCCTGAGGTGACCTACGGACCCTGAATGGTTCCGCTGGCCGGACTTATCAGGTTTGGAGATGAAAAATGAATCCCCATTAATGGTCCATTTTGCAAATAACTGCTGTGGGCACATGAGTACTTTCTGCAAAGCTATTAGTCCCTCACCAGTTAATTTGCATCCTCCTTGACAATATTAGAGGCTTAAGTCCTCCTGTAGTGAGGTAAAGTGAAGTCTTAGCAAATTAACATCTCATATAAAGCTTTTAAGGTAAGTAAACTATCTTTCCTTATTTGAAGTTTCTGTGCCACAGTTTTTTTAGAAGGTAACTGATATCCCAAATATTGAAAAGGTTATTGTCTTTGAATCTTTTCTGTAACAAAAACTATGCCGAAAATTTTAAAGCTCATTGTATAAGAGCAAAGGCTTGTAGTAAAACTCCATCAGAGAAATCAGTTAATAAAATGCCCTCCATATAGTGAATAATATACACTGAAAGATTCAAAGTCCTAACTTCTTGTATTGAAGCAGAAACAATGTTTTTACATAATGTAAGGCTATTAGCCATTCCTTAAGGCAAAACTTTCCAATGATATCGCTTCATAGACTCTTCAAAATTACAAGCTCACTAAATATAAACCTCTCATAGTCACCAGGATGCAAAGGAACAGTATTAAAAACAATCCTTCAGTGCTAGGTGGTGGTGGTGCATGTCTTTAATCCCAGCCCTTGGAAGGCAGAGGAAGGTAGAGTTCTGAGTTTGACGCCAGTCTGGTCTACAGAGTGAGTTCCAGAACAGCCAGGGCTATACAGAGAAACTAATTCTTGAAAAATAAAAACAAAAAATAAATCAAACAAACAAAAGCAATCCTCCAAATCCAAAAAAATAACTATATGCATTTCCTGGAATGGCAACTAGAGTGAGCAAGCCAGGTTGCTATCCCTCCTCTACAAGTTCCATAGACTCATTAACCTTTCATAACTCTTAAGTTTGAACTTTGTTTTGGATTAATGGAATAACCAATCCCTTGAAGGTGAGTGACTACATCAGCTCCACTGTCTATTAATCCTTCAAAGACCTTTTTCTTCAATTACTATTTTAAGGTTAACAGGTACAGTTATAATGCCATGTGGGGAGTGGGTATACAGCTATAATTTTTATTCTTTTATAATAATTCTTCTTCAGCCTAAAACTAATCTCCAGGTCCCTGGAGGTAATTACTCGAAACCTCTTTTTTTGTTTTGTTTTGGTTTTTGGTTTTTTGGTGTTTTTGTTTTTGTTTTTGTTTTTGATTTTGTCTTTTTGTTTTTCAAGTCAGTGTACCTCTGTATAGCCCTGGCTGTCCTGGAACTCATTGTGTATACCAGGCTTGCCTGGAACTCAAAAATTCACCTGTCTCTGCCTCTCAGGTGCTGGGATTAAAAGCTTGTGCCACCATGGCTCTACCCAAAAACTCTTGTAAGTAGGATTTGCAAGACAAAAGGAATGCTACACAAGCCTGTGATGAGACTGCTCTGAGCTTTGCATTAACAGAAATGTAAATGTTTATGGTAGTCCACTGCAAGGCACCAGTCATTGCCAGACCCTGATTTATGGGGGTCCAATTCTATACAAAGAAGAATGTATTCAGATAACTCTGTCTTTGCTTTGTATGGCCTGATGGCTGCATAGTGAAGGGTAGAAGAAAAGATCATTTAGTAGAAATATATAGTGTATAAGCTTTTACTTAAAGGGCATGGAAAATTTTATCTGAAATTAGCCAAGAATGTAGGCAGGCTAGTTCCAGGAACAGGTTGACCACAAAAGCAGGATATAAGTCATCTAGATCGTGCCGGGGAGTGGTCAACCACAAAGTGAATGACAATAAAACCACATTCTTGAGAATAATGAGTATTCAGGATGTTTTCCTTATGACCCTGATTAAATCATGGGTTGGGTCTCTCTGAAATTTTCCACTGTTTTTGTATTATGTTTCCTTGGTTAACCCCTCACTCCCCCTGGTTTGTGGGTTTTTTTTCCTTTAAATATCCTACACTTCTTGTGCTCTGGGTCTAGCTCCTCTGCCCATTGTGGGTTACTAGCATGCCACCAGTGCACTGGCTTCTCCCCAAATAAACCTCGTGCTGTTTGCATCAAGATCTGTCTCTTGTGAGTCTTTGAGTTGCGATATTCTCCCCTTGCTGGGGTCTTTCAATAGCAGATGACATTGGTATTCTCATAATACAACTGTGTAACAAAAGGAACTCCTGCCAAAGTCTCCAACAATTCTACTAGCTGCTTTTATCAGTTTCTAGGGACACTTTTAGATTAAAAATTGCAGCCACTGGAACACTGGCAGTTTAATTATGCTTTTTAAGTTGCTTTTGCAATATTAGAGCATAACCATAACTTTGAAAAGCAAAACTCAACCTCCAACTAAATTCCATGCTCTCCATTTCAACACCAAGTGCATTACTCCCATGCTACAAAGTTTTTGGGTGCCAGTTCCTATATATGAATGCATGACAGTGCCACTTTTAATACCTCATTAAAGAGACATTGTTTTAAATCCTATCCTTTATAAGTCTAGTTCCTAGGATAAGAATTACATAAAACATTATCTCAATTTAGAGACCTGGTTTCCTGGTTTGACTCATACCACATGTTGTGAAAATGACACTAAGCCTGTGTTACCAGTTTTAAGCTAACTTTCTTGTTACAGATGTTACATTTTTTAATCATAACCAATAACTTATAAGCAAATACTCTATAAGCAAGACATGCAGAACATACTTGCTTAATCCGATAAACACATTTGCAGAGAAAATTCTAGGAAAAATCAGCCATCAGCTCACTTCCTTGCTTGAATGGCTGCTTGAGAAGCTACTGGCCCCTTTAAAAGCAGCATTTCTCTAGCTGTGCTTGACTACTAGCTAAGAGTGCAGGGCAGATTATCAGTTCCTACTGTGCAAATTGAGACTGACTTCAAAATGAGTTAAACTAAATCACAGGGTAGATAGCTAGCAGATAAAGTTTTAACCATCTTTTTCTTCAGAACAAGAAACAGAACAACAATCATTCTAACAAGGAAACAAAAACAGACATAAATTGACACACATATATTCACACACACACACACACACACACACACACACACACACACGGACAGATTTGTATACCAAGGACAGACAATAGACAGAGAGAGTAGAGAATTCGCTGTGAGCAAAACTAAGGATATCTCCATATCTCCAGTAGGAGGCAGAGAGAAAGCAGCATGTCTCCTGATTTCCTCCTGCCCCTAGGTAAGCTCTGAGATAGCTTATATCCATTTTCCTTCATTTTTGCTAACATGTCCCAGACCTGGGCAACTGCTTTTCTGAAACCTATTCTCTCTCTTTCTCCCTCTTTCTCATGTCATTTGTGATGGGGAACAGTGGCGGTGACCTTGTCAGAAAGCACCACACACTAGGCCCAAACAGTTCCATTTAAGAGGTTTAATTAAGAGAGGGAGAGAGGGGGCAGTAGCGCAGAAAGAGAGAGAAGGGAGAGAGAGAGAGAAAGGAATGCTTCTCGTATTTATATGATTGCTGACGTGTATAGCCAGGTAAAGGTTGGAGGCGATTCCAATGGATTCTGGGAATAAGGTGGCCGTTGCTAGACAACAGGTCTCTGAGACCTGCCCATGAGTCACTACAAGCTTTGGATGCTAACATACCTCCCTTTTTGATATTATAAAGAGAAGGAAAGAAAAAGAGAAGGGGAAGCCGATGGTGAAAAGGGGACGAGTGCGTCGTTTCTCTTAAGCTACTTCCTGTTGTCTAGGGGTGTTGTCAATCAGGGTAGCTGGCTTTCACCATTGGGATCCACTTGGTAAATGTTTGCATCACGTCTCTTTATGGACAGTGGCTCATCTGTGGGCAGCGGCTGGTAATCCTGTAATAGAAGCTGATTGATTGTTTGGTTAGAAAATTTTTTGCATTTGTCCTTGAAGAAATGTAGAAACAAGATTAATAAGGCAGGGAGTAAATAATAACACCAGGAAAATGACTAGGAGAGGGGTTACAGACGAGAGTATCTATTCCCATATGAGGTTTTCGAAAACCTCAGAACTGAAGAGCTCACAGTCTTTGAAATTTTTTATGTCTGACTGTAGCTCCTGGATTTTATTTTGTACTATCCCGGATTGGTTGACACAGAAGCAGCATTCTTCTTGGAGGAACAGGCAAAGACCACTAGGATATCTAGTCCTCATCTGTTCTGAAGCACCACCGCTACCAAAGAATTAGTCTGTTTTTGGATAGTAAGCACAGTTTTAGACATTTTTGAAAATTACTTTGGAACTGGGAAGTGAATGTATTATATTGGATCATGGACGTTATTATCCCTGTAGCTCCAGTATCAACACCTATGGCTATTCCTGTAGTGACCAGGAGTGGCACAACTTGAATTGTCCTCTTATGTTAAGCAGCTATCATATCTATAACTGGGATTGGCAGGGGCTCATTTCCCTGGATTACTCCCAGCTTAGGGAAAAGAAGCACTAATGTGCAAACTCCTGACCAGCTAGCAGGTAGGCGATGATATGCCTGAGTGCCACAAAGAATTGACGTGTTTTGGATTGCAGGGCAATTGAGACATATTTTCTTTGAATATGGATGGTACTTACTGGGCCCCCGGGCTGATTTTTACGATAGAGCTTACCAACGACTCCTGTCTCCCACCTGGAATCCCACGGGTCTTGGATGTGGAAAAAGAGTGTCTTGTGATGCTGATAGAAGAAATGATTGATTTGTGATCCTAGCATATGTATTTGACAAGACCAATATGGGCAGTCCCCATATTCATCAGACCATTTTCTACAGTAATCTTCTGTCTGGTTAAAGAGAAAGCAAGTATAGAGATCATAATATTTAGATGGAATTACAGATACTGGGATGATGGCAATTTGGATTGGTTTTTGGCATCCGGCTATGGAGCAGTTTCCTGACCCTATTTGGAAAGACTGTTTGTTATCCGTGGGGGTTTCTTGAACCTCGAATCTCCAGATATAAGGGCTACCCTGGCGAGAAATGAACAGCAGCGGGAGGAAGAGAAACTCATGTTTAATCCCGTGAGGTTGAGCTCGGTTGCCGGAGTGGAGTCTCATTCTCTGGGATTGGGGATAAGGTAGACAGCCTCGTTGTCCCCTGGAGCTTAATAGAGCACGGTCTTGTTAAGATTGATGTGTATGAAGAAGAGTAATTTTTGGGTGGAGGAATGAAAGGTTTGAGGTGAGACAGATGGACCCAATGAGGGAGTCCCTTGAGTTTAGCAGTTGTAGGGGTCACAAGCATTACTTTAAAAGGGGCCCTGCCACTTGAGAGAGAGAGAGATGAGGGCCAATGACTTGGAGGGGATAGAAGCACTTGGTCTCTAATGTTGATAGGTAGTAGACAGGAGACAGTGCATGGCCGAGGTAGATGGTGGTCAGTAAAGTTTTATAGGAGAGAATGGAAGTGGCAAAGTAATGGGGTAAGTAGATGGTCTGAGAGTGGAGAGCATTTAGGTGAGAGACCAGGTGTTAGAACTGGACATTTATACATGAGTTTAAAGGGAGAGATGAGGAGAGGTCACTTTGGGAGAGCTCATAACCTGAAAAGAGCCAAGGGTAGGAGTTTTACCCAATCAAGATGAAGTTCCTGTGACAGCTTAACGAGAGTAGATTTTAAAGAGCAATTAGTTCTTTCTACCTTACCAGAAGACTGAGGATGTTAAGGAATGTGAAAGTGCCAGGGGATATCTAGAGCCTTAGATAGGATTTGAGAGACTTGGAAAGTAAATTCAGGACCATTGTCTGACTGGAGAGAGGCTGGGACACCAAACCGGGGGATGATCTCCTGGAGGAGATCAGAGACTGTTTGAGCCCTTTTGTTAGTTGTGGGAAATGCCTCTACACACCTTGAGAAGGTGTTCACCAAGACCAGGAGGTACTTGGCCCGCTTGACAGTGGGTATGTCGGTAAAGTCAAGTTGCAAGTTAGTTCTAGGAAGGGAACCTCTAGCCTGATGGGTAGGAAAAGGGGTGTTACGATACTTTGAGTTGGGGGGTCAGACCTCTGACAGATTTTGTGATGGATTTTAAGAAGCTCAAGTCCATAGGAGTAGGCTGTAGAGAGAGAGAGTATTGAGCTGGGTTATATACTTGGTAGAGTCCAGTAATTGGATGATACCAGGAAAATGGTGTTTAGTAACAGAAGGGTTTTGGACGTCCCAGACTCAAGGGTCTACTTGAGAAGCTGGTAAAGGAAATAACATGATAGTGTTAGTAGGTTGCCTGGCTAGGGGAAAAAGCAGAGGAACTGTTGGCCAGCCTGGTTTTAGGTTAATGTGAGGAGTAAAGGAAATAGAAACTCCTAGCCTAGCTAGATCCCTTTTCAATAAGGGGATAGGACATGTTGGCACTATCAAAACATGAATGGGTAAAAGTTATATCCCTAAAAATGTAACTGACAGGTGGGGTTTGGAGAGGGAAGTATGGTTGTCTTTTTACCCTGACAATAGGAGAATTAGAAGAGAAGTGGGTCCCCCAAACTCCGTCAGGACTGAGTAAGTGGCTCCAGTGTCCAAGAGGAAGGAAATGGAATGCCCATATACCACGGCTCCCTGCTAGTGATGGCCGTGGTCAGGGGGGCTGGGGCCTCCTCCGTTTGCAATAGCCAAGCCTAGGAGATCAGCTGGAGGGTTATCTCGGAGTGATGTCCCCTTGTTCTGTGTAACATGGGAGCAGTCAACAGCCCAATGTCCCTCTTGATGGCACCTAGGGCATGGCCCTCTTGGCTTGCGGAAGTTGGGGCAGGATTTTACCCAATGACCTTTTTGACCACACTTGTAGCAGGTGCCTAGTGGCCTCTGTGTCTTAGGAGACCATGAGCCCTGAGTAGTGGCTGGAGCTGGTCGGACAGCCTTTGCCAGCACGTGGTATTTTTGTTTGCAGACCTTATCATCTCGTCTATGGCACACTTTGAAGGCCAGCGCTAAGACTTCTGCCTGTGGAGTTAGGGGTCTCCTCTCCAGTTTTTTAAGTTTAACTCTTATGTCAGGGTAGCTCTGGGAAAAGAGGTAGGACATTAGAAGTTGCTTACTTTCTGAGTTTTCAGGGTCCAGGTTAGTATGGTGTAATAAGGCCTTAGTAAGACATTCCAAAAATTGAGATGGATTTTCGAGGTTGTCCTGGACAACCTCTTGGAGTTTATAGAATTTACTGGCTTTAAGGCCACCTTTTTAAGACTGGCCAGAAGAAATGTAATAAACCTGTCCCTGGCTAAAATACCACCTGCAGAATTGTAGTTCCACAGGGGATTCTGGTCTGGCACTGTCTCAGAGCCAATTGGGTATGTGCCATCTGTTTGGTGAATCTCATTTGCATGTTTTCTTACCTCTTCCCAGACTCGTCTGTGTTCCTTAGGAAGTAAATTGTTAGTGAGGATTATATAAACATCATGGAAAGTTAAGCTGTATTGGAACTCTTTGATAAACTTGGAAGGATTAGAAGTATTAGATCTCAGCCTGTTTTCTATTTGAGAAAGTTCACTAAGCATGAAAGGAACATGTACTCTGACAAGGCCATTTGCTCCAGCAACTCCCCTTAGAGGTAGGATTGTTGCTGGGTCAGGTGTCTCTGGGAAGGAAAGACTTGGAGGTTTGATTGTAGCCTTAGAGCAGGTGACAGGAGGAGTGAAGGTAGCTGCCAATGTGGGGCATTTGGAGCGGCCCATAGATGGCACAGAAGAAGGGGAGGGCTCTGGAGAAAAAGAGATAGCAGGCTCACACAAGGAGGGATTAGAGGGAACCTCCTTTCATTTACCAGTTCGCTGGCAGTATGTATTAAGATCCCTTAAAATAGCTGGATCTAGGGTGCCATTAAGTGGCCATTTTGAATTTCTATCTAGTTGATATTTAACCCAGATTTTATTGCAGAGATATATTAATTTTGATGCCTTTAAATCTGGCGTTAACTTTAGAGATTTGAGATTAGGTACGGTCGAAGACATTCTGACACCATTGGCGAGTGCTTAGTTATTCTTACCAGCGTCCTAAAAACAATCTAAGCACCAAAGAGTTAACAGCCAAAGCTAGGGGCTCAGGTCGTCACAAGAGTCCTCTAGTGGCTACCCAGCAGACCTGGTGGCCTACTGTGGAAAGCAATCTACCTTGATCCAAGGGTTTTTCCAGTTGCAAGAGCCCTTAAGGAGTTGGGGAGTGAGATTGCTTTCCGAGGGACGGGGCAACCAATGGCAGATGTCCTAAGGCATATGTCAATAGGGAGGTTGCAACTCTCGTT
>JADRCD010236482.1:9309-26982 GCA_019843815.1 Montemys delectorum | reverse complement strand
TTTCTGTTTGGTTGATTTCAACCCTGAGTTTGATTATTTCCTGCCTTTGACTCCTCTTGGGTGAATTTGCTTCTTTTTGTTCTAGAGCTTTCAGGTGTGCTGTCAAATTGCTGGTATGTGCTGTCTCCAGTTTCTTTTTGTAGGCACTTAAAGCTATGAGTTTTCCTCTTAGGACTGCTTTCATTGTGTCCCATAAGTTTGGGTATGTTGTGGCTTCATTCTCGTTAAACTCTAGAACGTCTTTACTTTCTTTCTTTATTTCTTCCTTGACCAAGTCATCATTGAGAGAGTGTTGTTAAGCTTCCATGTGTATGTGGGCATTCTATTGTTTATGTTGTTATTGAGGAACAGCCTTAGTCCATGGTGATCTTATAGGATAAAAGGAATTATTTCAATCTTCTTGTATTTGTTCAGGCCTGATTTGTGACCAGTTATATGGTCAGTTTTGGAGAAGGTACCATGAGGTGCTGAGAAGAAGGTATATCCTTTTGTTTTAGGATAAAAAGTTCTATATATATCTGTTAAATCCATCTGTTTCATAACTTTTGTTAGTCTCACTGTGTCCTGGTTTAGTTTCTGTTTCCATGATCTGTCCATTGCAGAGAGTGGGGTGTTGAAATCTCCCACTACTATTGTACGCAGTGTAATGTGTGCTTTGAGCTTTAGTAAAGTTTCTTTTATGAATGTAGATGCCCTTTGATTTGGAGCATAGAGGTTCAGAATTGAGAATTCACCTTGGTAGATCATACCTTTAAGTGTCCCTCCTTATCTTTTTTAGGGTGAAAGTCGATTTTATTTGATATTAGATTGGCTACTCCAGCTTTTTTCTTGGAACCATGGCTTGGAGAATTGTTTTCCAGCCTTTTATTCTGAGGTAGTGTCTGTCTTTGTCACTGAGTTGGGTTTCTTGTATGCAACAAAATGTCGGAGGTGGCGCACGCCTTTAATCCCAGCACTTGGGAGGCAGAAGCAGGCAGATTTCTGAGTTCAAGACCAGCTTGGTCTACAGAGTGAGTTCCAGGACAGCCAGAGCTATACAGAGAAACCCTGTCTCAAAGAAAAAAAAAAGTTGGGTCTTCTTTACATACCCATTCTGATAGTCTATGTCTTTTTATTGGGAAATTGAGTCCATTGATATTAATAGACATTAAGGAAAAGTAATTTTTGCTTCCTTTTATTTTTATTGTTAGAGCTGGAATTCTGTTCGTGTGGCTATCTTCTTTTAGTTTTTTTGGAAGATTATATTTTTGCTTTTTCAGCGATGTAGTTACTCTCCTTGTGTTGGAGTTTTCCATTCATTATCCTTTGAAGGGCTGGATTTGTGGAAATATATTGTGTGAATTTGGTTTTGTCATGGAATAGTTTGGTTTCTCCATCTATGGTGATTGAGAGTTTTGCTGGGTATAGTAGCCTGGGCTGGCATTTGTGTTCTTGTAGGGTCTGTATGACATCTGCCCAGGATCTTCTAGCTTCCATAGTCTCTGGTGAGAAGTCCACTGTAATTCTGATAGGCCTGCCTTTATATGTTTCCTGACCTTTTTCTCTTACTGCTTTTAGTATTCTTTCTTTGTTTTGTGCATTTGATGTTTTGACTATTATGTGGTGGGAGGAGTTTCTTTTCTGGTCCAGTCTATTTGGAGTTCTATAGGCTTCTTGTATGTTCATGGGCATCTCTTTCTTTAGGTTAGTGAAGTTTTCTTCTATAATTTTGTTGAAGATATTTACGGGCCTTTAAGTTGGAGGTCTTCAATTTCTTCTATACTTATTATCCTTAGGTTTGATCTTCTCATTGTGTCCTGGATTTCCTGGATGTTTTGGGTTAAGATCTTTTTGCATTTTGCATTTTCTTTGACTGTTGTGTCAATGTTTTCTATGGTATCTTCTGCCCCTGAGATTCTCTCTTCTATCTCTTGTATTTGGTTGGTGATTCTTGCATCTATGTTTTCTGACTTCTTTCCTAAGATTTCTAACTCCAGAGTTGTCTCTCTTTGTGATTTCCTAATTGCTTCTACTTCCATTTTTAGGTCCTGGATGGTTTTGCTCAATTCCTTCACCTGTTTGATTGTGTTTTCCTAAAGGGCTTTTACTTTAAGGGATTTTTGTGTTTCCTCTTTAAAGGCTTCTACTTGTTTACTCATGATCTCCTGTAATTCTTTATGGGATTTTTTTTTGTTTCCTATTTAAGGGCTTGTACCTCTTTACCTGTGTCCTCCTGTATTTCTTTAAGGGAGTTATTCATGTCCTTCTTAAATTCCTCTAGCACCATCATAAGATATAATTTAGATCCAAATCTTGCTTTTCCGGTGTTTTGGGATATCCAGGACTTGCTGTGGTGGGAGTACTAGGTTCTGATGAAGCCAAGTAGTCTTGGTTTCTGTTGGTAGGATTCTTGCGTTTGCCTTTCACCATCTGTTGATCTCTGGTGTTAGATGTTCTTGCTGTCTCTGACTAGAGCTTGTTCCTCCTGTGGGTCTGTGAGTCTGTGTCAGTACTTCTGGGAGATCAGCTCTCCTCAGGTAAATCCCAGGCACAGATGGGTGAATCCCTGGGTTAAAGCACTCCCTGGAGGGAGGCTCTCCACTTGCAGGGAAGTGGCAGAGAGGGTTGCTGATCCACTGCCTTCACTCGGAGGGTGAGAGGATCCTGTTCCTGCTGCCCTGGGACTCCCCAGTGATTCTCCTGCAATTCCCCTGTGACTCCTGAGGCCTGTGCCTCCCAGCTGGTCCTGCCTTAGAAAGTCACAGGAGAGAAAATGGCCGACTTTGAGGCTTTTAACACGGCAACATTTAGCAAAATTTAAAGTACAAATTGAGTAACTAGGAGCAACTTCCACACTGTTTAGTTCATATTAAAAATGATACAGATGAGCTGAATGGGTGACGTACCTGTAGCCCTAGCTACTTAGCAGACAGAGGTAGGAGAGTGGCTTGGGGCGAAGAGTTCAAGGCCAGCAATACAAACAGACCCTCATCTGAACACAATAACAACCAAACAGAATGTTCTAAGTGCTCAGCGAGCGATCTGCTGCTGCATGTATACAGAGATCTATTTACTAACGTTAAATATAAAAACAGTGACACAAGCCACAGTGAGTGGTTATCTTACCTTTTGCAATGGGCTTTCATTCAGAGCAAGTAGCAAATGGCCCCTCCCCCCAGGCTGAATAACTGGGAATTAAATAACTCAGAGTCACGTGGGTAAATGGGTGGGCCCTTCCTGCTGTCTTGGCTCAGCTGCTGGATTAGGTGCCCAACTGTAACCCCAGGGAAAGGCAGACAGCGCCATTGGTCCAGGCTGTGTTAATCGGGTTAATGTGAAGGTGCCTGTCCACTGCAGAGACAGGTTTTTGTTGGTGTTAAAGATTTCCCACTTGTTACAGGAAGATACCAACTTCCTGTGTGGGTCAATCTGGCTTCTGTCGTGGGCTAGGGCCACAGCAAGCACAGACTTGGGCAGGTAGAACGGGACCCCAGGACCCCATCCATTGGCCATCTACAAAGGAACAAGCTGGGAGCATTTGCTCTAAGTTCATGAAAATGCTAGTTACTTTGTCAAGTAATTCATTTTATGGCCACATAAAGGCAGCTGTGAATGGATTGTGAATAAGTGATATCTCATAATTCATTAAGAACAAGTGTATGGGAGCATTTTTAAGCAAAGCCTTCAGACTTCTAGGTGAGTCATAGAGGACCAGATATCTGAAGTTCCTCAATCTTTCTGGAATTGACTTTAAAAAAAAATGTACTGCAAGCCTGGGAACTATGTATGCAAGGTCAATAATTCCTTAAAACTATCCATTAAAAAAATTCCACTGGGCACTTTGGAGGCAAGGTTAGGAGGCTGGAAGGTGTGACCCCCCCTCCCCCAGGCTACCTGACAAGCGTCTATCTCGACAAACAAATAAATACATTTCATTAAAAGCCTTGTTTATATACCTAGCATTTCTAGCATGTCCTGTTAATAGAGAACAGTTTTTTTTATTGATGACATGCAAATAATTATATCGCTATCATAAAAAGAAAAAACTGTCTGTGAATGTCAGTGGCTGCCTGGAGAAGAGTGACAGAGAACCGAGAAGGCGGTATGGTGGTCAGACACAGGGTGGACAAGCAGCCACAGGGCAGAAGGAGTACTTTGGAAAAAAGAGCAAAGCTCACGGTGTTAGGGAAAGGACGCTTAGAAAATACGAACAAAGAAGGCAGCTAGAGTGACTTACGCTTTGGATGGTTTGGAATGTTCACCCTGGGGCCCCACTGAGCTCCCATCAAGGCTACTCAGACACCACGTGACCAGTTCCTCGCTGCTCCTTCCTGGTTAGTGTCAGAATCCAGAGCAGAGTGCGGCCAAGGCCAGCAGCAGCCCCTCCCCTTTCGCAGGTGCTGCCGGGCACCCTGTGAACACCGATGGTCTAGCTGACAGACTTCCAGGGGCTCCGATTTCTTACGTGGAGATTGCTTTTGATAGGCTTGGGTCCCTATGGACGGCTCATCGTGGTGGTCAACTTGACTGCATCTGGAATCAACTAAAACCCCAAGCAGCTGGGATTAGAACCCACTTCTGGATTCCAGTGTAGACTGAAGACCAGCAGCTCTCCAGGAATCCTCTCAGACTCCAGCTTTAGGCTGGGACTGCTGGAGTATCCAGCACCACAAACTGAGCATCTACTGGGTTCTCCATCTTTCTATCGTGACAGCTATTGTTGGACCACGGTATTATATATGTGTGTGTGTGTGTGTGTGTGTGTGTGTGCGTATATATATGTATATGTATATATACATATATATACACACATATATACGTATATGTATACACACACACACACACACACACACACACACATATATGTTCTGATCCTTATAGACCCTGATTAATATAGGCATATGAAAGGGCTACTGGTGACACCCCCCCCCCCCCCCCCCCCCCCCCCCTCCATTTCCCTTCTCTGCCACCAGCTGGGGAACCAGAGAGCCTACTGTAGACTCCAGCTGTGAAACTTCCCCCTTCCTCAAAGGGACCTTGTCTCCACCACATTGGCCTGGTTCTTCTTCAGATGCCCCACCAAGCTGCCTCTGGTACTCAGGGCTCAGTTTTCCTCAGAGACTCTGCCGCGATGATGTCTGTCAGTCCGGCTCAGTTTTCTGTAGTAATCAAATGACCTGTAAGAGGCAGTATAAAGCACAGGAAATTGTCTTACTGAAACACACGATCCAAACAAAACACCTTTTGATTATTTTAATTTTCTTTTTTCCTCTCTCTCTAGCGAGCGAGCCCCTTAAAGGGCAACGGGAAGCCTGGCGCCTACGGCTGTCGGCGGTCCTGGGGAAATTTGGGCATACTATTTTCCTTTCATCTTTTGAAACAGGTACTTGGAAATGTAGTTCAGGCTGGCTTTGATCTTTCTCTTCCTCCAAGTGCTGGGATCAAAGGTGTACATGACAGTGTCTGTCTGGCTCCACATTTCTTCCTAACGTATCGGGAGCCCTAGGAGCTGGGATCCCTGCAGGAAATGCTATGTTAGAAATGGATACAGCATGACCCAGGAGAGAGATGTCTCCCAGTTAGGAAACAAGGACACAGCTAACCTCACATAGGCAGGCTTCCCGCCTTTGCTGCATCTTTTTACATGTTGTTAACATTGCCGTGGGCAGGGCAGACGTAGGCTGAGAATGTCTCTTTCCCTAGTTTTGATCAAATCTATAAATAAATTAATTTTTTTCATTTCTATAGTATGTCACTTTTCTTTTGCTTAGGTGGTAAGCATGTGGTGACCCAGGACTAGGCTTCTATGACCCGGGTTGTAGTAACAATACATGTTTTCTGTTTTACTTTCCCTCTTTACAGTAATTGGTGTGAGCAGCTAGATTTAATTCAAGTAATTAAATGTATGTGCTTCTTGGGAATCATTTCTGATTTTGCAAGTGCTATGCGGTTTTCAAAAACCACGCATGGTGAAATTTCCAGCTGTCTCTAGATTTATAGTCTTCATGGTTTAGAGCTTTGCGGCTGGCATTTCTTCCTGAGCCGGCACACTCTCCAAAGAGCATCCTCTCATCTTCTACAAACAAAGATGATTCTAACCATTACTGTTGGAACTTCTTAGACACAATGGGCCCATGAACATGGATGCTGGGCATACAGAGCTGGGTCCAGGGCTCCAGCTGCCTCATCTACACTGAGCTTCACCTCTGGGACGTCTGCCTCAAAGGAGCCCTGACAGCGGCTCTCCCACAAAAGAATCATATGAGGTCATTTTTTTTCTGTTTTTCACAGAGAGGTTCTCAACTCTATAGCTGTGTTTGAACCCTGCTGCATGTTAAAATTGCCCAGAGAGTTCTGAAATCTTCTGGTGCCTAAGCTGCACCAGAGAGAGTAGTTCTGGAGGTGGTTTTCAAAGCTGATGTTAGAGGGAGACTTATTTAATGACCCCTCATGAAAGCACAGCACCAAAAACTGCAAGCAGGATCACCCTGATAGGTATAGGGACCATGGTGATGGGGTTTTGCAGTAAAGGGGAAAATCTGGGCTCAACTCTGATCAGAACAGTGATACAGGGCAAGTCAGGGTCCTCCCCCAGGGTTCTTGGACTCATTAATAAAATAATCTTAAGAACAGACTCAAATGGAGTTTCAAGGAAAATGAAAAATAAAAAAGAGACCACAGGGAGGGCAAGCTGTAAGTCTCAGCATCCGTCCAAAGGAAGAGAAAAGGGGAGAGGAGAGATACAGCCATGCCACGTAAGCCAGCATGGTAGGCAGCAGACACATAGTGGGCAGGCATGTTGCTTCCCCACGCCCAGTTCAGCCTCCGGACTTTGGTGGGTTTTCGACCGAGGTGGTCACCTGGGGAATTAAGCTGAAAGACCTTCTGCAGACTATCGGCTTATCTCTGAAAGAAGTTGCCCCAAGAAGTTCACCCTGAGATACACCTATGTCTGTGACAACGCCTGCTGCCTGAGGACATCTGCAGACAACCAAGCGGTTGGTGACCTTCCCTCATGACTCCCTCCTGACTCTTTCCTGATTTCTCAATGTTTATGTTATGTAAATATTTTATTTCTGGAGGTTTCAGTTCTTACCTGCCTATATAAGTTCAAAACACACCCTAGTAAAGTGATGCCTTGATAGAATACTACTTGGCATCCGTCTCTTTGTTCTCGACTGTTTCATTTTGCAGGTCCTGTCTAACCTCCGGCTGAAGCGAACACAGACTCGAGTGGGACCGTGGGACAGTTCCACTCAGGTGGCGCCCAATGTGGGGTGCCAATCTGTAGCTGCCCAGCGGCCTCATGTACGAATGGGTTTTCTGGAATGGGGTCAAGGTCCTGAAATGCCATGCAGGCCTTGCATGACAACAGTATTTGAGGCGTAAGCGTAAAGAAAGCCAGTCTTCTGCACCCGCATTGTCGCCTGGCACCCCCTAACTCAGAGGTAGCCCAGATATGTCCTTGCGAACTCGCATGCTAGGTGCCCACTAAGATATGATTTATTAATGGCTAGACAAAATTGCACATTTCTCTCTCTGACTTTTACCAATGTTCCAACATCTTAGCCAAACCCTGACTTGGAATTTACCCACCCAGACTAATTGCCTCTGGCATTGTTAGGGAAATAAGAAAGGGAATAGGGCATTGAAGCTTACAGAATGGGAGACTTATCCCAGGGCAAGGTCAAGTAGAATCCTCATTCTTAGTCAAGGACTGCAGCTGAACTACTCCTAGGAATTAGCAAGAGACATGTCTCTACTAGCCCAGAAGATTAGCATAGTGGGCATTTTACCTAGGATGGGCCGGGATCTTGAGCCTAGAGTATGTGTGAGAGATAGTGTGCAGCAGTCAGCATTCCAGATAGAGGAGTCTGCATTGAGCATTCGGACTCGCTCGCACTCTGACTAGACTAAGACTTAGATTCATGCAGTACGCAGCCCCCCGGGCCCAGAGAGCTTGGGCCCAGGGGTAGGGGGGGTGGGGGGGTGGGGGTGCAGCACCAGTCAAGATTCAAGAGATTGAGCAGTCGAGCATTCAGCATTCTAGAGTCAGCATTCGAGATCCGAGCCTCTGTCCTCCTGGCTGGCTCACCGGCAGCCCCGCAGGACTCTGGCCGGGCCCATGCAGCCTGAGCGTGCTCGGAGCCCAGGGGTGCTGCACCAGTCCAGAGGAGATGGCTGCTGTTTTTAGACCCAGTATATTTTAGGTAGCCTCAGATGTACCTTGACTGCTTCGCTGCCAGATTTTTCGTTTCTCTTTTGCAATGGTTATAAGAGTCTCATGCAATTTTTAAGAAATATATTCAGATAGCACACTTCATGTGTCGAGTCTGATTGTTGACCCAGCAGAATCCCGAGCCCACCTGTCCAAGACCCATCGTCCTGTGGAACATGGGGTCCCCGCAAGAAACCCCGGTCCGTGGCCCTGAAAAATAATTTTGGGGTACCAGAACTTTGGGAAGGGTTTGTAAAAATTAGACTAACACATGACTGTGTTTCAGTCTGTCATCTTTCATTCAATTCTCTGTTACAAGCCAACAGATAGAAAAACAGGTAAGGCAAAACCCCTCCCCCAAGTTTGTCAGCAACTTGGCCCAATCAGCAACTTCTTCTTCAGTCTCTGGAGGCGGGACTTCCAGCATAACTGGAACTTGGAGAGAGGCGTGGCAATTAGCAGGAGATGGGCAGAGAGGCGTGGTTATCTGTGGCAAGGCGGGGTTTGATGAATCAGCCCTCAGCTGAAGGAGGGTCACAGGGCAAGCTGTAAATCTCAGCAGCCGCCCAAAGGAAGAGAAAAGGGAAGAGTAGAGAAAAAGCCATGTCACGTAAGCCAGCATGGTAGGCAGCTGACACATAGTGGGTAGGCATCTGCCTGGTGGGGAGGGTATGGGGAGAGGGGCTTGAGAGAAAGAGTAAGGAAATCCAGGGATTGCATACTTAGGTTCTGGCCAGCATCTGAAAAAAAAAAAGAGAGAGACTGAAGGAAAAGAAAGAAAAAAGAAAGGACAGAAAGGAAGGGAGGGAGGGAAGAAAGGAGGGAGGGAAGAAGGGAAGAAGGGAGGGAGGAAGGGAGGGAAAGCTATGCCTTTCTAAGTCTGACCTCAGAAAGGTAGGCAGACTCTGCAGGCCCCCAGGGTGTCTTACAGAGATTGTTCTGGGTTCCTCTGGGGAGGAAAAGCACAGTATTTCCTTAAAGGGACAATTTTTCTGCCCATCTCTTTGGTGTGGCTTAAGGTGAGCCTGCCTTCCTATGTGTCAGTCACTCTTGCCAGGTGATTAACAGGCCCAAGTGTAACAGTAATTGTCCACCCAGGCCAGACATTCTATTCTCTTGACCACAAGGAGGTTTTTCTTCTCTTTTCTTTTTCTCCATTTATTTATCTGTTTATTCACTTTACATACCTGTTCCTGTCCCCCTCCTCCCGGTCTCCCCCCCCCCCCCCCCCCCTTTCTCCCACCTCCCCTCCTCCTCCTCCTCTAAGAGGGTGGAGACTCCTTCCTGGGTACTCCTCTACCCTGGCATGTCAAGACTCCTCAGGGCTATGGATCTTTATTGCTACTCGAACAGCAAGGCTGCTGGGGAATGTGCAACCAGAGAGTAGGGCAGGATTACTACTGAATCCTCAAATTGGATCTGTGTACCCAATTTTCTGCATTTGTCAGTTACTGATACCAGTGTTTTGAGTTGTGAAAGTTAAATCAAGACGACTTCCAACCCAGAAGTCAGGGGCGTATCTTAAGTCCACCTCACCCAGCAAGCGTGGTGGTGAGTTTTGTCAAAGAAAAGGATACAAAAGGTCTGAGTGAAACTGGTATTTTCCCAAAGTTTAATTTAAAACAAAAACAAGAACAAAAACCAAAACCACAGTTTTCGAACTTCGTGGAGCTAGTGGGGCTGGCGGGCCACTGGGCAAGTTACACCCTGCCCACCAGTACACTGAAGTCTGCCAGGTCAGTAGCTGGTGGTCACAGAAATGGCAACAAGGACTTGACTTAGCTTGACCAGAGGGAGGGAAGCATGGCTCCAGCAACCATCCTGGGTGTGACTGGATAGCCAGGAATGGTGGTGTTCCCAGAGCTGTGCCCCTCTCTCTGGCCCTTCTGTGCCCCTCTCTCTGGCTATATCTTAGGCTATTGAGCAGTGGTCCCCAAGGAATTAGAATTTCCCCAGAAGTCTCATGCTGGGGGGAGGAGCAGGCTGAAGCATTGTGCCAGCCAGAGGGGACCCAACCCGACCGTCTCCTGGGAGACTTACAACTTGCCAGATAGACTTGCAGGAGGAACTGCAGGGAGGCTGGACAGACGTTGCCAGGCCCTTGATTCTCAAAGCAACCTTGGTTTTGTTGTTGCTAAGTTAGCTTTTTCTTAAGTAGTACAAAACAGTGAGTTTCAAGTTGACACTTTTCATACACACACACAGAGAGACAGAGAGACAGACAGAGACAGAGACAGACAGAAGGACAGAGGGAGAGGGAGAGAGGGAAAAAGAGACAGAGGGTGAAAGGAGAGAGAGAGGAAGAGAGAAGGGGAGAGAGGAAGAGAGAGAGAGAGAGGAAGAGAGAGAGAGGGAGGGTGTAAGAGAGAGCTCTATATCTAAAGCCTGAATGTCTGGCTCCCCTTTCTTCCATTGTCCCTCTCCTGCCTCTCTCTTCCTGTAGACATTTGTCACCGCCATCCTGCACCTTCTCCCTCAGCAGCTCTACTACTTTCATGTCGTGTCTGTATTTAAATGTAGATTCCACAGATGAAGGAACGTACATCATCTTTTATTTCTGAGTTTGGTTTTTTTCCGTTAACATGATAATCTCCAGTTCCATATTATTTTTTTTTCTTAAATGACACAATTTCATTTCATTTTTTCTTTTAGTTAAATTCCCTTTATTAGTGGTGCCGTGTTGGAGATCGTCCTCACCTGCTTCTCAAGAGTCTTAGCAAAGGGTTTCAGGACGAGCTGAGGCCTTCTTAGAGGGGCTTCAGACGGACCTGCTGTGGGCATTTCTATCTGCTCCGCCCCAATCTCAGCATCCCATACTTTCTAGCAAGGGAAGATCACCTGCTAGTCATTAGCATGTTGGCTCCTGACACTACACCCAGGGTCCAGCATAATAGATTCTTTATCCTTTCTGTCCCTCTCTCCCTTTCTCTTCCCTCCTCCATTTTCCCTCTTGGTGATGGTTTGTATAAGCTTGATGCAGGGAATGGCACTACTAGGAGGTGTGGCCTTGTTGGAGGACGTGTGTCACTGTGGGCATGGGTTTTGAGACCCTCCTTCTAGCTGCTTCCAGATGAAGATGTAGAACTCTCAGCTCCTCCTGCACCACACCTGCCTGGATGCTGCCATGTTCTTACCTTGATGATAATGGACTGAACCTCTGAACCTGTAAGCCAGCCCCAATTAAATGTTGTCCTTATGAGAGTTGACTTGGTCATGGTGTCTGTTCATAGCAATGCAAACCCCAACTAAGACTCCCTGTCACATGTGATCCAACAAGAAGGCTCGTACCAAATATATACCAGAGTCCAAGTATATGCCAGCTCTTGGACATCTAGAACGATGATTTAAATTTTTTAACATTATTATTTTATATGTATGAATGTTTTGTCTGTATACCATATGTGTGCCTGGCAACCATGGAGGCTAAAAGAGGGCACCAAATTCCCCAGAACAGGGGTTACAAATGATTGTAAACTGAAATCCGGGTGCTGGGAATCGAACGTGGGCCCTCTGGAACAGAACTCAGTGGTCTTAATTACAGAGCCATCTCTTTAGCCCAGTTAGTCTCAAAAGAAGAAAGGAGGAAAGTATACATATTTAGGGGTAGGAGGGGATTCCTCAAAGTGTGACGATGCAAGGGTGCACAATCCTGTCTATCAGCTTCATGTGATCTCTTCATTTTGTTGAGCCAGCATAGTGAAGGCTACCTCAAACTTGCTATGTAGTTAAGGCTAGCCTTAGAACTCCTGATCTTCCTGCCTTCACCTCCCAGGTGCCAGGGTTGCAGGTGCATGCTACAATGACCATCAAGAAAAGATGTCTCCGTCGTGTCGTCACCTGTTTGTAGACACACAGCTTCAAAGAATGCCTTTGGTTGGTTTAGTGTCTGCTGTTTGGTGTGTGAAAAATACCTCAGGGGAGTCCCCCCTTGAATTTAAAGAGGAATGCAGGACCCTCCTTATTTCTTGGCTCTGATATCAAGTCAGGACAACCTCAGCCTTGTAATTAAGCGCTGCCTAGCTCCAGGGCTGCGACTTGCCTTGGATCCATTAGTTATCCTGTCTTTTCCTTCTCTCACCTCAAGGTTACATTTACATAAAAGGTATCCAAGGGCAGGGCAGCGTTTTATGGCCAGAGTGGCTTCTGCCCTTCCTGTTACAATCACGAGCTGTAATGGAGGGGGATGAATCCAAGGGCTCTCAGTGGCCCTGGATGTGAGCTTCTGCAAGATTGTGATTGATAGCTCTGCTGAGGAGGTGCTTGTTGTGCAAGCATTAGGGCCTGAGTTTCGTCCTGTCTTAGTCAGGGTTTTACTGCTGTGAGCAGACACTATGACCAAGGCAACTCTCATAAGGACAGCATTTAATTGGGATTCAGAGGTTCAGTCCATCATCATCAAGGTGGGAACGCGGTAGCATCTAGGCAGGTATGGTGCCGGAAGAGCTGAGAGCTCAATATCTTCATCTGGAAGTTGCTAGCAGAGTACTGGCTTCCAAGTAAGTAGGATGAGAGTCTTAAAGCCCATGCCCATAGTGACACACCCACTCCTACAGGGCCACGCCCATTCCAACCAGGCCACACCTTCTGATAGTGCCATTCCCTTGGTCGAGCATATTCAAACCATCACCAATCCCCAGAACCTACATAATAAGAGTTAGGCACCCCAATGCAGGGTGGAGACAGGTGGATCCCTGGGGCTTGCTGAGCTAAAATAGCCCGAATGGTGAGCCTCAGACACCATCAAGAGTGCATTTCTCAAAAAACAAGGCTTAAGATAACCAAGGTTGTCCCCTTTGCCTTCTCATGAACACACAAACTCACAAAGACCCCAATTTCACAATTTCCATGCATCGCCAGCTTTCAGACTTCCTGTCCGCACAAACTTTTGTGTTTTTGCTAAACTGAAATGTGACTAGATTCACCTAAGGGCTCCCTCTCTTTCTCTGTCCTCCTCCCTTTTTCCCTCTTCCTCACTCCTCCCTTCCCTTCTAGCACAAATCACTCTACAAACCTTACTTTGATCTTAAGAATTTGTATTCATGAGTGAGTGTGTGTGTGTGTGTGTGTGCCCACACGCGTGTGTGGGGGCATGGCACATGGTCTCAGGCAGTTCAGTCTAGCCCTAAAACTCACTACACTGATGAGCCTGGCCCTGAACTTCTGACCATCTTGCCTCCACCTCCCAAGTGCTAGTATTACAGTCATAAGCCATCATGCTCAGTTCATGATGCTATTGAGGTTTTTGTTTATAATTTCTAAAAGTTTATTAATTTTTAATAGATAAGAATTTTACTAAAAATCTGAACAAACAAATTCTACATAGAAATTGATACTGTCACAGTCTCACTGCTGAGTACTTACTGAAAGAATAACAACAGATTCTATTATGGTACGTCAGAAAAATCAGACACTTAACAATCTTTAGGATAACTCTATTTTTTAAAAATTTCTATTTTGCTGGACGGAGGTAGCACACGCCTTTAATCCCAGCGCTTAGGAGGCAGAGGCAGGCGGATTTCTGAGTTTGAGGCCAGCCTGGTCTGCAGAGTGAGTTCCAGGACAGCCAGGGCTACACAGAGAAAACCTGCCAAAAAAAAAAAAAAAAAAAAAAAATTCTATTTTATTATGTACGGTGCTTCTTTTTAAAAGGTCAATTATTTTCTGGATTAATATATTCAAATTCAAAAACATTTTTGTAAAAGAAATACAAGCCTTTTGATATTAATTATGATTGTTAGAATTTAGGGTCTTTTAATATATTTATTTATTTTATGTATATGAGTACACTGTAGCTGTCCACAAACACACCAGAAGAATGCATTGGATTCCATTAGATGGTTGTGAGCCACCATGTGGTTGCTAGGAATTGAACTCAGGACCTCTGAGTGAGCAGTCAGTGCTCTTAACCACTGAGCCATCTCTCTAAATCTCTAAATCATCAGGATTTAAATAATTTACCTTTGTATTTTGCATGTAAATGTATCCCATTAATCTCATTTTTATGTTAACACATTGACCACCACATGGGAAAGGAGAATAAAGAAAAGCTCCTCATTAAAAATGGGGGAGGTTAAACTCTCCAGGGGAATCTACTAGTAGGTCTATGACTACTCCAGCCATCCATAATTGGGCTAGATCTGCAGTACCTGGCTTGAATCCCCTCCTATTGAGCAGGCCTTAAGTACAATTAGACATCTGTTGGTCCTTCTCAAATAGAAGAGCCACTCTTCAACCCTGGGGCCATCTCAGCTGGTCACTGTGCGATTCTCAGGGCTCTCATCTGGGTAGGATTATTGACTGCTTTTCTCCCTGACAGCTCAAATAGCCCCTGCAGATACCACGAGAGCCAGTCTGCAGACAGGAGGCTTTCGTTAGCTCCGGCTCCGTCCCTCCAAGTCCTGTATCTGAAGTGTAAGGTGTGTTAAGGGTCTTACCTTCAAGTTCTGGGAGATAACCAAGGGCAACAGAGGTAGCCTGTATTGTCTGGCGAGTCTCTTAGACATCCCTGACCGCCAACCCAAAGGAAAGTTTTCCATACCCAGGACCGGAGTCTATGGCTCTTGAGGAGGAGCCATACTGTCCCCCTTCTCTCCTTAGCTAAAGCCCCTCCCCTCCATTTTCTCCCTTTCCTTCCTTCACAGGATCTGTGTCTATCCTCTTCAATACAGTCTCTTCTCTCTCTCCTCCCATGGTCTCTCTGCGCTCCTGGCTTCTGCAGTTAATTTTGGTTACGTACTCACATCTAAAGACTCGGAACTAGGATCCACAGAGAGAGACCATGTGGTGTCTGGCTCTCTGGCTCTGGGTTAAACTCACTCAGTATAATACTTTCTAGCTCCGTCCATTCCCCCCGAAGATTTCATTTTTCTTTACAACCGAACAGAACTTCGTTGTGTAGCTCTTCACGGCGTAAGGTCCATTGTACAGCACAGAGAGCACGGCGCCTGCCTGTTCTTTTGTGACCCTGCCCATGGTACTTCTAGGATGTAACGTTGCTGGGCATACCTGTCCTACCTGTCCCAGCGGCTGCTGCTCTGTGATGTCCAGCAGCAGCAGTCTCAGGGTGGGTCGGTGAGGACACGGAAAGAGGCCATCAGCTTATCTGAAGCAGAAAATGATGCTGGCCCAGGATCTGAATAATTGCATGACTTCCTAGACAGGCTGCCCTGCAGAACAAGCCCCTCCCTGATTTGGGACATTGTATTTCCTCTTTAGTTCTAGAAGATGGGATGCTACAGTGCTTGGGGGCCATGTATTTCAGCCCCCATTCACATTCCATTGCCAGTAATAAAAACAGTACAGGAGACTCTGGTTTCTAGAGTTATAGTCAACATTTGCAGATTTTATATATATACATATATATATGTATATATAATATATATTATATACAGTGCGTATGCAATATTAAATATATTAAATATAATATTAAATGTAATATTGAAAAATTGAAAATTATTATTTTTTTTACAAAAGGCACTTGCCCTTGTATTCTCTGAGACCAAAGGCAGAGAACACAGACCTAGGGTGACTTAGAGCAGGTATGGAGGATGCCCTGGCAAAGTACCAAGTAAGAGCAAGTCCATTGTTCCAGTAGAGTACTGACAAAGTGTTTGGGGCAGTGCTTTCTCCTAAGCTAGAGTGCACCTGGCTCATGTTGGGGTAGTATTAAAGGCCTCAAGCATATGTGGTCTCATTTGTCTACAGAGCGCTGGAAAACCACGTGGAGGAAACCGACTAGGCTCACTGAGGGGCAATCATGGCTCAAGATGGCTGTCACAAACAAATCTGGATCTACACACTGTCTTCGAAGCCTCACAATTAGAGAGAGCCCTAAACGTATCGCGTTCTCATGAGACAATGGCAGAGAAATTTGACAGAAAGGTAGGGTGTGGTGTGACCCCAGGGACAGAGACTGGAGTGATGTAGCCACAAGCCAAGGGGTGTCAGAAGGCACCAGAAGCTACAAGAGACAAAGGAGGCTCTACCTCCTCAGGAGCTTTGATTGCAGCTCAGGGAAATTCAGCTTCCTAAGCCGGGCATCCACCATTATGTCCATAGAATATGAGAACCTTTATCCAATGTCTCCTTCAAAACCTAAGCAATACTGTGTTTGTGATGCTCTATCTTTTTATGCGGTTACACACAAAGGCGCTACCAGTTAGATTTCTTATACATCAAGCTGCCTTTAAAATATTTTGAGTTTCTGCAACTACTTTATTCAAGGTATTCAGTATTAGTGAGCCCGTCAAAAGAAAGGAAAGAGGAAAGGGAGGGAAGAAACAAACAAATGCCTAGGTGGTCCCCTTTGGTCACAGGATTCAAAAACACCCGGTAGTTTTCTAGAAGTTTCTCTTTGGGTAATACTTTTCAGTTGGGCGATAGTGCTGACTACGAAGGATGCTCAGGGTGCTCAGAGTCCATCCCCGTTAGCCCAAAGCACAGGCTAGAGAGGCAGCCGGCTCCGGAGCACAGCCTCGCTTTGACTTGAGATGCTAGACTTCAGGTCTGCATGGGCAGGAGAGCCTGAAGTCTGGTATCTCAATAATGCCGTCAGTGAACTCATTCCTGATTTGCATTTAAGCAATTAAGATTTAAAAAAACATATTCCAGGTTCCGGCATCACTCACACTTTTGAAATTCAAATTAGAATTAACCACGAATGGATTAGTCAATTAAAAATAGACTTCTGGGCACCTGTCAGGGTCTTGGCCATGTGTGCACCGAGATAACCTAAAATACCTAAATTTTAGTTTATAATACCTTTTTAAAGTGGCAAGGAGCCAGCAGCAAATGTGCAAAGGGGCAGAACAATGCTTTTTAACTTTTAAGCTCACATTTTGAAGATTATTTCCTTTGGAGAAATAATTTCTTCATATATTTGCATCTCTCTCTCTCTCTCTCTCTCTCTCTCTCTCTCTCTCTCTCTCTCTCGGTGCATATGTTGGGCACATGTTAAGTGAATCCCACCCCACTGAGCTCTATACCCCCACCTCCAGAGAAATACTTTTTAACATGATTAATTTTACTTTAGGGTAATATAATTGTTGTTGGAGGGTAGGAATGATGCTACAGTGTAAACATTCGGTCCGGCTGAAAACGGAAGGGATCCCTTGAGTTTTCAGACTTTGTTCAGCTATAAAAGCAGTGAAGGTGTGAAGACAGATGGGTAGAGTTTCAGAGTGGGATCGGGACTTTTGTCCTGAGCATGTAAGAGCACATTCTGTTTTGTGAGTTGACCAGAGTACTGACTGGGAGAGGGAAGGTACTCATCTTAAAAGAGTGAACACGCACACACACACACAAACACACACACACACACAAACACATGAGACACATTTAGTTCCCAGCACCACATTGGGTGCTCACAACTCCATTTCCAGGGAGTATGACTCCCTCTTTTTGTCCCCATGGGCTCCCGTATTCCACATGCACACACACACACACACACACACACACACACACACACACACACACAC
>JADRCD010236481.1:37500-49331 GCA_019843815.1 Montemys delectorum | reverse complement strand
AATGTTATCCCAGTTCCTTGCAGGCATAGTAGGTGGTCAGTTTTGATTGAGATTGACGGGGACAGAATGAAGCCTTTGTGCTCAAGGAGATTTGGGGAGTTAGCCTCAGTAAATGACTTCTTCCCAGCGTGTCTCTGTATGTGTTTCTGTGAGTCCCATTTGCCCCAGGGCCACACTCAATCACTGCCGCAACCAACCTCGGCACAAAAATGAGAGTCACCAGCTACTTTTTTCTGTACTTTGTTAAAAAAGAAACTGTACCAGAAGTTGATTGCATCTAATGCATAAATGTGTATTTTTTCGATAGTTCAGTGCCAGTATATCAAATTTAAACACCACCATATTACAAAACCAACTGGTGACTATTCTTTACTTACTCTCCAATATCTGTGAGCTATTTTTCCATTCTCCCTTAAACAGTAAATGCTAAAACCTAATCGCTGACACTACTTCCTTCCATACATCCTCAAAATAGCAAATAGCCAGTGCTGAGCCTATGGTCCAAGAGTGAAAAGTTGCCTTTATTCTGTGTCCCTGTTGCCTATTTGGCGGACCTAGCTTTGGCAGCTTGGAATCAATAGCCTGGGGATGCTTTTCAAACCACTATGAGCAACATATGCTGGAGAGCAGAAGTGCGTCTTAGTAATGTAGCCACTGAGCAAACATGACCTACTGCCAATTTTGACATGATGAAGCTTGATGCTTTGTGGAAGTGCTATGGATGGGCCCAGTGCAGAAAAGGCTGGAAGAGGGAACACATAGTAAGAGAACTTCAAAGTGGTATGCAGGTTTGTCTACAAGATTGAAGGTCAGGTAGATAAACAAACAGATGCTAAATAAGAAAGACAGAGACACACAGAGAGAAATAAAACCATTTTAAATACAATTATCAAAGGGGCTACAACATTCAAAACTGAGAAAAATCAATAATTTATAAGCGAATAGAACATGTGGACTCAATTCTTAGGCTATGAGAACATGCTAGGTAATATTAATAACATACATGTTCACTTGGGCCAACTCTGCTATTCCGCTCAACTGGGTTAAGATTCACCTACTCCCCATTTGGATTAGACCCCAAACATTACAGCTATTGCTATTTCTCATGTCTGCTCTCTAGAGTTTGACAGTAAGACCTTATTGCTGAAGATGCCACAGAGACTTGAGTCACAGGACACACACACATACACACACACACACACACACACACACACACACACACACACAAAAGATGGTAACAACCTGGAAATTCATCCCTACTGGCTAACTTTCACAGTGTTAGAAGATTCTTTGCACATTACCATACAAAACAAGTAATCCTCTTACCTAGTTGTGATGCCTGTGAATAGCAATAATGGCTAGCCTAGCAAAGTATGCCCACTGGGCCAATAGCAACATGAATGTTATAGGAATAACCAACCACTTTCTGGTTAGATTTAAGGTCCACTCTACAAGATGGAACTTATGCCTGATATCACTGACTGGGTTCAAAAAAAAATGGGCTTCATACATTATAGGCTCTAAGGGAGAGCCTAATATTATTAATCTGCTAAAAGGACATAGTGTGAAATTTCACTCTAATTTCCTAGTTCTACACTCATAGATAAACCTCTATGCCTTCATCTCTCAACCTTTATTGGAGAAACATCTTTTTGTAGTAGTTGGCAATTAATACAGAAAGCCACAACTGATCAAGGTACAGGGAATAAGACTATAGAATACTCGCCCATGAGATATTTGTACATACTTGCTTTCTCCAAGGCTCAAGTATAATCATGAAAGAGAGGGCAGAAGGATTGCAGGAGCCAGAGGTTGTAGACGCGCATAGGGAAAAAAGAGTTATTTACCAGTCATGACAGGGCTGCTGTACATATCATCTCAAAAGATGCTAGGCCTACATGTACAAGGCCCATTCCACATTGGGCCAACCCGTATCCCAGCACGGGTTGCAGAGGAGCTCAACAAGTCCCACTTACAGCTGAGGAGTAGCTAGGAGAAGTAAGAGCTACTTTACTTCAGGAACACAGCCCATGAGGGACCACCCATTCGCTAGTAAATGGCCCTATGCCCTTGCATCCCTAAGCAGCATTAAGTGGGCTCAATGGGTTTCAAAAAAAAAAAAAAAAGAACACATGACGTTGTCAGGGGAAAGTGGTGAGGGAGAGGGGAAGTATTGGAGGGGACAGAACGGGGCCATGGAGCTGATCAAAACATATCACATGTATTGGATGAAATTCTTAAACAATAAAAATAAATAAATGTCAATGGCAGTTTCCTGTGCTTTGGCCTATTGTATACAAAGTGCTCTGTATCACCTGACCTGGTCAATACTCATTAAGCCATGAAGTAGAATGGGAAAGAGAGGGAAAAGGACATTTCCTGGATGCTGAGCAAGTTTTTCTCTTCTTCTTTCCTTTCTCATTCTTTCCCCTTTCTCTTTATGTCTCCTCCCCTTTTCCTTTCTTGCTATTCCATCCCCTTGCTTTCTCAAGAGGTAGTAGCCAGCGGTAAAGAACAGGAGGCCAAACAATAAATTAGAAAAGACCATAGGACTGTTTCTTTCTGGAAACTCTTGGTTAGATGAAACGTCAAATTGACCAACAGGTTGGGGTACATGTCAGGGATCATTAAACAAGTGAGCCAGGACATCTCTGTCTGCACATATGTAACAGATGGTTGGCATCACCATCTACACATGTCAAAGCTAAAGCTGCAGGGGCTAGAGAGATGGTTCCTTGGTTAAGAGCACCTACTGCTCTTCCAGGGGTCTTAAGTTCAATTCCAAGCAACCACATGGTGGCTCAACCACCTGTAATGGGATCTGATGCCCTCTTCTGGTGTGTCTGAAGACAGCTACAGTGTTCTCTAAATAAAATAAGTCTTTAAAATAATAAAATAAATCTCCACTTCAAGACTAAAACAAGTTAAACTCAGAGGGGCAAAGTGGTGGCTGCTTTATGTGGAGCCATGAGGAGGAACCCAGCCAAAGGCAGACATTGAGTCCAAGGTTCCATAGCCTCAGACATCCTACCAGACATATTCTAAGGTTGCTTTTGTTGAAATGCATCTTCTCTGCTCCAGCTTATTGGGGAAACCTACAAATTGATGGTCCTGGTGACGTTTACTTTTTCCCAGGTAGCATACTACAAAAGACCGGAAGGGATTTGTGCCCAGGAATGCAGGAAGCATGGGCTTTGTTTCAGATTGCAGGAGGTTATATTTATGTTCCACTAAAACATTATTTATCCTACACTTTGAATACAGACACAAATACAAAATTGAGATTTTTTTTTATCAGTTATATGCTATTTGCTAGGATTTGGTATATCTACTTGCTGACAAATAAGTCTTTTGATTTATTCCTTCTCTTGAGGTGTAGAAGATGCTGTTGTCACTCCCTCCAACCCCCCCCCCCAAAAAAAAACACTTAGAAGCAAGTGTTCCCAAATAGAAGACTTTCGCACTTGACAAAGGAACTGTGTTAACAGTTATCAGGATGGTAGGTTTTTTATTAAAACGCTTCTTGATCTTCCAATTTCTCAAAACTCCACAAAGTGATAGTTATGTAATAATCCTAAAACTTGCACAAAACCATAGTTGCTACCATAAAATTATTTAAAAAGCATAACCTATCATTTCCCTCATTATTAGCACAGAGCAGGGATAATTAAGAGATTCATTCCACGTGTGCGTTTCTGAAAGCCTGATACACAAAATTATGTGTGTATAAAAATGAATAGTATCTGATTCAAGTGTCTCATACTTTAATTCAATAGTATAATTTAGTAGTTTTCAAACAAGGTGAAAGGAGAAACACTAACGCTCAGGCACCGCCCACTAGGGGTTCCAGTTCAGCATGACTGAGTCAGAAAGAGCATTGCAAAGGAAGAGCCAGGTTTCTAACCAGCCAGAAGCAGCAGCCAGAGAGGATTGACTGCACAGTCAGCCAGAGATCCAGTTAGTAGTCTGAGCTTTTCTCTGAGATGCTCCACCTCCAGCAAGCTAACCCTAGGTCTCAGACACCACCTGTCTCTTCTCGAAGGACAACTGACATAGCCATGAGACTCATGTCACTGAAGGGCCTGAACATAGCAATGATCCAGGGACGAAGCCTTATCTGACTCACGTTGGATGAACTCCGAGCCCAGTTGGTTTCTGCCACTCTGTTTTATACTCTCTCTGGGGAACACCCAGAGCAACCACTGCACAGGGCCTTTTACCCTTCTTGTTCTGGAAGAGCAGAGTTAGTGATCTGCTTAACATCTTTCTTCTTTTCTGCCTATGTAACTGTTTACTGTTACGATCTCCTGCAAAGTTCTGTGTCTCAGAGTAATCCTTTCCTACTGCTCCTCTCTATCTGCAGCATGTGAGCAGATCTGAAAATGCCTGGCACACTAAGACCGGAAAGATGGCTCAGCGGTTAAAAGAACTTGCTACAGAGGTCCTGGGTTTGGTTCCCAGCATCCATATGGCAGCTCCCTACCATCTGAAATTCCAATTCCAGGTGCCTTCTTCTGCGCCCAATGCCACTGCACCCACATGATACATAGACATATACATACAGGCACATTAAACAGATGTATATACATGTATGTATATATGTATATATGTATATATGTACATATGTACATATGTATGTATGTGTATACATATGTACATATGTATATGTGCATATGTATGGGAGTGTATATGTACATTTATATGTACATATGTGTGTGTATGTATGTATGTATGTATGTATGGTGAGTCCCTACTTACATTTCTTCTTTTTCTCTTCTTGCTCAATCCAAAAACCACAGGCCAAAGGATGGACCATCTGCCCTCCAGAATCCACTCTGGAATGTCCTCAGACATACCCTAACATATACTTTATTAATGGGCTAGGCATTTTTTACTCAGTCAAATTGATGACCAAAAATAATCATCACAAACCTGTTATAGATTCTGCTTCAGAACATTGATTTTGAGTGTAGAAATGTCATTACATCACCATTTGATGCTTTTTTTCAACTTAGTGAGCTTAGCTTACATAGAGGCATACATACACATACACACACACACACACACACACACACACATATGTATATAAAACATACAGGCAAATCACCCATATATATTACATATATAATGGGTAATGTGTAATATATACTGCATACAGGCAAATCACCTATATATACATTATATATATATACATATATATATATCTTTGAAAGAGAAGATGACTAGCACATGAAAGTGGCATTTACCCACATGTGTCTATAAAGTGTATTCCTTTCTCAAAGCACTTTCCTTCTAGCACATGAAAACGGGTTCCACATTTTCTATTAGCACTGCTCTCCTCCAGAATGTGGTCCTAAGTCAACATATAGCTAGAGTTAGCTCCTTCTTGCCAGATTCTCCCTGTTTGTCTGTGCTGGTAACGGGTAGAAAAGCTCTGGGGACATTTGTGCTATATGTTCAACCCTTTCCACTCTAGGTCCAAACACTGATAATTCCTAGCACTGGGGAAGGGAAGGTGAGTTAGCTCTTTTGATGATTATGATTTACATCTTTAGAAAGAATTCTATTTTCCTCTAACTCACTGCCCTGTGGGTGGAATGTTTTGAAGAAGTTGGATTACTAGGAAATTAGCCTTTTTATATGCATCCTACTTATGTGGGGGAAAAAAAGAATAGTAGCAGTACAAATTCCCATCATTTAACTAGAGAAAATCGTAGGGTGTGTAAAATCTGCATACTCACAATAGGAAAGAAATAGTTTGTCAAGAAGTAAACAGGGTTGAGGAATAGCGTCTACAGAGGTGCCTTAATCTACAAAATGAAGTGGAGAATTAACGCAATCAAGCTTGCTTTCTTTACCCCCCCCCTTTTTTCCCCACTCTCCTCATTTCAAAGAAAAGTACTGTATGAATAATTGAAGCAGAGGGGAGTGTTTTTCCTTGAATAATTCAGGAAATTGCCTCAATTTTCCTATTTGTTCTTTACTGCCTTTACTCGGGTAGACTTAGGCCACATCTACACAATGAGGCTTCTCTTTCCATATTCGATCAACAAGGTATCTCTTTTCTTTGGTCTTAATTTTTCAATTGATTGTGTGATGATTGACTGTATCAACTATATGTTGATCTGATTTCTTAAAAGGAAAAAAAATAGCTAGACTAAACCTTTCTGGTCTTGTCTGATCCTTCCCCTTCCTCTCTGGGTTCTTGCTACTCAAGTCAGTTGATTGAAGTTTACAAAATTCTCTCCAACTATACAATTACAACGTTGGCCTATTCATTCATACACTAGCAGGACCTCCATTTAATTCTGGTGAAAATGGATTGGAAATGATATAAGTGTATTAACAAGCATCTTTTAAAGTACTGGGTGTGGTAGTATGTCATGCTTGTTAGCTAAACACTTCGGAAAGTAGAGAGAAGGAGATTTCAAATTCAAAGTTAGCCTGAACTTCATAAGAAGATAGTGCCTCAAAAAGAGAAACCAAGTCAACTAACCTGTACCCTTTGGGTATCCCAGAGACTGAATCACCAAAAAAAGAGTGAGCACAGGATAAACCTAGCCCCCTGAACATATGTGGCAGATGAGCAGCTTGGTCTTCATGTGGGTCCCCCAACAACTGGAGCAGGGGTTGTCTCTGAGCTGGTTGCTTACCTGACTGCCTGTGGATCCTGCACCACAGCTTTGTCTGCCCTTATTGGGAGGGGATGTGCCTAGTCCCACAGCAACTTCATATGAGGGGTGTGGGGAGCAGGGGTATGGCAGGAGCATACGGGGTTGACACCCAGAGGGGGGCTTCCCCTTCTAAGGGGAATGTGGGGAGGACTTGCATGAAGGGGTACTGGGAGGGGAGGGAGGGCTGGTATTGGGTTGTAATATAACAAATAAATAAATTGAATTTTAAAAAGATTAAAAATTAGTAGAAGATAGAGTAGTACAACCTTATATTCTGTCTTCTTGCTATAATCAAATACCTGACAAGAAGCAACTTAAGGGAGCAAAGAATCTCGTTGCTCTCAGTGTGAAGGTTCAGTTCATCATGGAGAGGAAGGCATGCCGTTGGGAATGGCTTGTGGCCATGGTAACAGGAACACGAGATGCTTGCTCACATCTTGGTGGGCCAAGAATCAGAAAAGGGGTGAGGGTGACATTCTACCAGCTTTCTTCTTTTTCTCTTCTTACTCAGTCCAAAACCACAGCCCATAGGATGGGCCATCTGCCCTCCAGAATCCACTCTGGAATGTCCTCAGACATACTCTAACATGTATCTTAAGAATGCCCTAGGTATTATGCAATCAAATTAATGATCACAAGTCATCATCACAAATCTGTTGTAGATTGTGTTTCAGAACTTTGGTTTTGAGTGTAGAAATGTCTTTACATCCGATGCTTTTCTTAATTTAGTGTGCTTAGCTTGCATAGAGGTACCAATAACTTTTATAAAGCCAAGCCCCACCAACATAGTGTCCTGTTTAGATTGCATGAGATCATTTCTTCTTATCTCAAAATGCTTCATGTGGTCACACTTTCACCTATATTCGGGCTCTAGCTACGTGTGTCAAGGAAAGGCTTCTGTCTCCCTGTTGATGAGCACTTTTTCCTCGGGCATTAAACACTCAGAAGTGGCCACTCCATTGTGCTTGGACCAGTACTTCCTCTGAACAGCACAGTTGCAGCTCCTGACTGAGAAGAAGCATTTCCTGACCCACGCTAAGAGTGTCCCTTCCCTTGCTGTTAAGCGAGGCTGGATCCCTGGATGGAAGCCACTATCATGGCTGGCCCAGCAGGCAATGCTCTATAAAAAAAAAAAAATGGGAATCATTAGCAACATGTCGGGGTTCACTCTGAGACAGTTCAACACCTGTGGGGTCCCATGCACTGTTACTCCCTCTTAGCTGTTCATTTCTTAATTGAATTTCTCTTCTGTTTTCTTCTCTCTCATTCTCTTTCTACTCTCTCTCCTTCCGTTCCTATATCTTTATGACTATCCTTGCAATACTATTTCCCTTTCATTTTCTTATTGTGAAAATACTTCGGGGGAGGGGGCTTGCAAGGTGGCTCAGAGCTTAAGAGTATGTATTATTCTTGCAGAGGAATGGAATTCAGTTCCCAGCACCTATGTTGGATGACTCACAACAACTTGTAACTCCAGCCCCAGGGGATCCAACACCTCATACGACTTCCGCCAAGGACTTCACAAACTACACATAGACCTGCACGTATACACATAATTTAAAAATTAAATGAACCTTTAAAAAAATAGATTTCATTCTCTCTGACCCAACCTGAGCCTCTTGTTCCACTTACTGTTCTGAAAGCTTCACAACACTGCATATAGCCAGGAATGTCCCTCCTTTAAACCATGTGCATCTAGGTGGATTAGGGAAGAGCTTTCTCAAATTCCTGGTCCCTGTTCAGCTCTCAGAGGAACTGGGCTCACACACTCTCAGGCTACCTAGTTGTCAGAACTCCAGGGTCAGGCTGACTGGCTTAGGAATCTCACCTGTGGGACAGCCAGTTATCAGTTAGCTTTTTCATCACTGTAACAAGACACGTAACAAGACACAACCTAGGAGGCCTGTGGTTGCTTAGCCCTTCGCATTTGAACAGAGTGTAGCGGTACTGGGAACATGCAGTAGAGAATAACTGCCCTGTTGTAGCAGACAGGAAGCAGAGAGCAGGATGCCAGCAACTGGGTGACTTCCTCCTGTTCTTCCCTGCTCAGTAAATCCACTCTGAAAACTCCATCCCAGACACACCCGAAGGCGTACTTCACCAATCTTCTAGGGGAGTTTAAGTCCAGCTAATTATCAACTATCACAGCCAGCTGGCAAGCTGCCTCAACTCCCAGGCCCTCAGTTTCTGACCCTGTAAAGTGGGGGTGATAGGAATCACTGTGTTGGAATGATGAGGTCAAGCAATGAGGGAGAAGCCTGCTGTATGGTTCTGATGAACGTGTAACAGTTCGAGTTTTCGGACCAACCTTCACAAGCCCATCCATGAACCAGACAGAACATTCCAGTGACATCATCTTACAGCAAACGTAGGGGTGTGCGTCTCATGTGAGAGCCGTGAAACTCTTGGTTCTTGAGGCAGGGGGACAAATAGGTGTATATACATCCACATATAAACATATGTAAGCCTAGGTATAGAGGCCAGAGGTCAAGATCAATGTTCATCTTCCTCAACTGCTTTCCTTATTGTTTTAAGTCAGACTCTCTCATGGAGTCCAGAGCTTATTAATTCTGCGAGATGAATGGCCATTCTACCCTCACCTCCTGCATCAAGACTATAGGCCTTCCTCATTACCCCCAGCTTTTTATGTGAATGTTGGAGATCTGTACTCCAGTCTTTATCCTTGCATGGACTGACTCATCTCACCAGACCTTCCAGTGAAAGTCTCAACAATGAACATATCCACAATCATTGGCTCTGTTGAGCAGTATCTCTACACCAGGCATAGTGATGGAGAGTCTGGTAAGCCTTGTGGCTTCCATGTCTACATTCCAGGGGATATCCCAACTCCTGGGAAGTTTCCTCTACCTGTTTAAGACAGGTAGAAATGAGATTTGAGATACAAGGAGGAGGCAGTCTCTACCAGCAGAAATATCACTCACATTAGGAATACCAGAGAAGACACCCAAAGTCTCTGGGCCTGCAGAGCAAAGCGAACACGCAGGTAATGAGTGCACGGTCAGACAATGCTACTAGCCCGAGCTTCCCTATCCCAACACCCAAATTTTGATTTATGGGTCCCAACACTAGACCCCCCCAAGGACGCATCAGGACACAGGTTGCAGACTCTGGCGACAGGCTAATGCAGACATTTTCAACATCACTCCCAGCTGAATGTCTTTAAAAGTTTAACCTCTGGTCTACTAGGGCCTGGTGTAAATGGGTAATCAGACCTGCAGGTATTAATTAAACTCATGGTTCTATTTATTGTAGGACCCTGGGGATTGAGCAGACAGCAAATAGCAATAAGTACTTCTGAATGTTCTCTTTGGCTTAATTACTGTTCCATAGTTAGTCCATCAAATTGATATACAATCAACAAGGCTGTACTTACTCCATAGTACTCATTTAGAGGGATAGTGCTTCAGGTCTGCCAACAGCTCTCTCTTATATTAGCAAAGCCTCCTGGAGACTCAGGACAGGACAGACCTGTGGAGATCTTTCATCCAGCCTGCACATAGTCATTTGTCAGAAGTGCCTCTCCCCTCCCCCCATAGGATCTATTTAGACACAAACTTGATGGGCAGTAGATGGTTCTCCTCACTAACCATGCCATTAGACTCAGCCTCTCCAAGCAGGACCAAAAGAAGAACAGAATTGTCAAGTGTGCCTGGATTATAGGGCTTCCTAGATGACCACTACTGGTAATTAAAAGTGCAGATTCCTGAAGTCTAAAAGGCACTCAGGAGGTTGTCTACTTTAATGGCCTCATTTTACACAAGATGAAACTGAGTCCAGAAAAGCATAGTGGTTGGACTAGGGTCACACAATGTCTGAGAAAGAGTGTTTGGCCTGGCAGTGGTGGCATCGCCTTTAATCCCGGCACTTGGGAGGCAGAGGCAGGTGGCTTTCTGAGTTCGAGGCCAGCCTGGTCTACACAGTGAGTTCCAGGACAGCCAGGGCTACACAGAGAAATCCTGTCTCAAAAAAAAAAAAACAAAAAACAAAAAAAAAAACAAAAAAAAACCTCTTATTCTCTTGCTCCCTTACTCCCCCTCTCTCCACCTTCCCTTCCCCCTCTCTCTACCTTCCCTTCCCCCTCTCTCCACTTTCCCTTCTCCCCTCTCTCCACGTGGCCATGGCCGCCCTCTGCTTCTCTACTCTTCTCCTTCTCTCTGCCTTTCTACAATAAATGCCTTAACCACCCCACCCCACCCCCCAACAAAGAGTGTTTGGGCAGACTCGAGAGCTTTTCAAGTTAGCTTAATTAAAGGGTGTTTTTTAGGAGAGAGGACTCTCTAGGGATCTAGCCAGGGTAATTCATGAAGTTGAAAGTAACTAACATCCCATCTCTGCTGATCCTCCTATGTATCTGTTTCCCCCTCATATCTGGAAATGACTTAAATGTTGTGCCTTGGGGCTGCAGCTCTCATGTGGCTCTCTAGTTGCCATTGTATCAAGAGCTGATCACAACTTCAATGCCCAACAGCTTCCATGTGTCTTCCAATCCTATAAATTATGGGCTTCAATGGCTCATCTCAAAACTAGATTTCTAGAGCTTAAGGACACAAACAGGTAGGAGCATGGACTACCTATTCCCACCTTCTGCATGCCCTAGGGTGGGAGAGTCCCAGCGAAGCTATATGAAAGAGAGACACCTAGTATGGTAGGATTACAACAATAATGTGAAGATTTTCCCTTCCCACCTGCTATCTCCTACCATCTCTCAGTGATAGTCCAAGGCTCACTACTCAGTTGACAGGGCCCAGAATTCAGGGCTGGGTTACTTAATGTGGCCTTAGAACAATCACATTAAAAAAAAAGGATAAAAAACATAGTAATAAGTTCCTTGATGTTTCATCCATATTCATAAATACTAAGAGGAAGGGAAGGGGAGAGAATCGAAAGAAAAAGAGAGAGGGAGAGAAGGGAAAGAGAGAGGGGGAGAGACAGAGTGAGGGAGGGGGAGGGAATAAGAGAAGGAGGGAGGAGAAGGATCAAAGGGGATTGGAGGGAAGGAGGGAAGAAAGGAGGGAGGAGGAGAGAGAATCAAAGATGAGAAAAAGTAAGTGGAGCTCAGACACCACACTTCCTTCTGCGCACTTTTGTGGAAGCAGTGCGCTTCTGCTGTATGGAGGTCCCTCGCTAGGTAGAGCC